>ML210246.1:0-89932 GCA_004369085.1 Coprinopsis marcescibilis
GAATACAAATTCTGGAGGCAAGAGACTCAAAATTGCGTGAGGAATTTCGAAAAAACGAACACCTGGTAAAAACGAACATATGGTCAATGATAGTATCCCACTCTACCGTACCTTCGACGGACTCTTTTATACAACCTGGGCCAAGATCGGTCGTTCTGGACCGTAGGGCCTCGCCGGCTCCCCGTTTCTGATTGGCCGGTGTCCAGGCATTTCATAATCTCTGCCAGCCACGTTCCTCGAGCCACCATTTCTACTTAGTACGAAGCACCCACAACATTTTCCCAACCAATCTCCATTGGAAAGAGAAATCAGTGTCTGAATGTGCCAACAATTCGGTGTATGATAGCGAATGAAGAGCCTAGGCTCGAGTCTGTGTGAGGGCGTGGAGCGGGCCTGTCAGTGAGGTCAGTGCCTTGAGCAACAGCATTCTTGTCCGATTGCAGCTATCAGAAACAACCCCAGCTTTCTAGAGAGATAAAGAATAAGATATGGGCTAGATGCAGGCGAATGACGTACAGTTTTTAGGGGCACGTTACTCGACGGCGGTTGTCGCTCGAACATTTCGTGCGGTTTCAAGCGAAGGTGGGTGGATATAAAAGGGACTCGGATTGGCCCCCTAGTTCTCCACTATCACATCGACTAACGTTTATACTTCGCTTTCCGCGACACTATATTGTGTTTTCACACATCCCTCTTTGACTAGCATTGGTCAGTTATGACTAAATCTAGCAGCCTTGTCGAGGACGAGAAGAAGGGTCGACCTTCTTCAGAGTCTAAAATCGTTCCCAAAACTCCTTCCGACACCAACGTCCAGCATTCCGATGTCAAGGATGAAGAGACCATTATCGAGTCGAAGGAAACGCTCGCGGCCAAACACAAGAAGGTTCTGAGAAAAATGGACTGGAAGCTTCTTCCGTTCATTTCTGTCCTTTATCTCTTGTCGTTCTTGTGAGTAGTCTGCACACTGTGGGTTTTACAGCGTACTGATGCGGTATGACAGGGATCGGGCCAACATTGGTAACGCAAAAATCGCTGGAATGGCAAAGGACCTACACCTTGATGGATTGAAATACAACATCATCGCTGCTGTCTTCTTTGTAAGTGATCATATTCGTTTCATCCGATCTTCGTTAATTTTCCCTCCTAGATTCCTTACGCCTTGGCAGAAGTACCTTCGTATGTGGACCCAACCTGGCTTGAGCCAAAAAAACTCATTTGGTTATCATAGGAATATCTGCCTCAAATTATTCCGACCTTCTCGATGGAGTACGCGTGCTTTCCTTTAACAATCCAATTCTCACTAACCCGACCCTTCTCTCAGTCCCAACTATTATGATTGCTTGGGGTCTAGTCATGACCTTGATGTGCCTGGTAAAAAGTTACGAAGGGTTGATTGTGTACGTCCCATTCTTCCCCACCGACTCCACCCCTGGCTGACGTCGTTGCAGTGCCCGTGTCTTTTTGGGCTTGACTGAAGCTGGATTGTTCCCCGGAATCACCTTCTATCTCTCCCTATGGTACCGAAGAAGGGATGTTGCCCAGCGATACGCTATCTTCTTCTCAGCTGCAACTGTTGCCGGTGCATTTGGTGGCCTCCTCGCGTACGTCAACCGTCAAAACCGTGTCATTCGAGTACTAATATCTGTGTTAGGTTCGGTATTGAACACATGGAAGGAATCGGCGGGCTTTACGGCTGGCAATGGATCGTACGTCGTTAGTTTTTCTTGACAGGCTTGTGCTAATGTGCCTGCTAGTTTTGCTTGGAAGGAATGGCAACTGTCCTCTTTGCCTTCCTTTCGTACTTCTTCATGTACGATGTAAGCCTTGCCTACCACTGCAGTTGGGGTTGTTCTTAAAATCTATACAGTACCCTGAAACCGCCAACTTCCTCACCGAGGAAGAGCGTAGACTCGTCGTCGACATGTTGAAGGAAGACAGACATGGCCTCGCTACCGAGTTCTCCATGACATACGTCTGGCAGGCCATTCTCGATCGCAAAACCTACCTTCAGGTTGGAATCTATATGGGTATGCCTGTCTTCATCCGGTTTTAAGAATTGTCTAACTGTTATTTAGGATTGCTCATACCCGTCTACGCGATATCCCTTTTCACCCCCACCATCGTCAACGAACTCGGGTTTAGTGCTGCACACGCTCAGCTACTCACTGTGCCACCCTTCGTCTGCGGCTGTATAGCTACCTTGATCAGTGAGTCTCCTCTCTCTAGGTTCCTATTCCCTTCTAGTTGCTGATTCTCTCATCTAGTCGGTATGCTGTCAGATAAACACAACAAACGTGGGGCATTCGTCATCCTTGGATGCTGCATCTCAATGGTTGGGTACATCATCTTGCTCTCACAATCTACGCCTGCTGGCTCGTATGTTGGCGCAGTTTTGGCTGCGACTGGCGTATACCCATGTGTTCCTGTAACACTTGCTTGGGCCGGTTCGAATGCTGGAGGGGATATGAGAAGAGGTGTTGCTCTTGCAATGGTTATTGGCATGGGTAACCTTGGAGGGTGAGTTTCTAATCGACGTTGGGTGCTTTTATGAGATCGCTCATCATTCTACAGTATATGTTCCTCGTTCATCTATATTGGACCACCAAGGTTCTTCCTTGGACACGGTGTTATCCTTGGATGGTTGGCTGTTGCGTAAGCACCCTGTTCTCTTCGATGTCTTTGGAATGTGCTGATTTAGTCTGCTTTCAGAATTATATTCAGCACTATTGCGATGTGGGACTACAAGCGACATAATGCTATTAATATTGCGCGCTGTCAAGCAGAAGGTATTGACGAGAGTCGCGAAGACGAATTCAAGCACATGGGCAATGAGAGTCCATTGTTCCGGTATGTTGGTTCATTGTTTGTTGCTGAACGCAATGCTTACTGGAGTTTAGCTATACAATCTAGGCTTACCTATAACAGCCTGTAAAAGAATCACGGATGTTTGGAAAGGGCCTTGAGGCTGGCGTATGTGGCCAGTAAAACGTGACGTTCTTTTGTAGGACGATACCTTCGGCTCGGTGACGGTTCAGCTATTTGGTTTACGATTCATCATGTTTTTACGAGTTTCATGGACAACTGTATCATAAAAAGCCGCTACCACCTAAATAGAAGCGTTGTAATATATCCATTTTAGTTCCCTCCAACTTAAAGAACTGAACCTGAACAGTGAACGGAGTCTAGTGCCAAAATCCAATGAGTCGTGTTTGACGCGTCTTGAGGCTGTTTGGACAACAGCGACAAATATAAGCCGTGAGCGGTGAACGCGTTCAACTCTGTTCATCCTCGACGTCGACGGCGACATCCACCCTCTGGATGCTCTAAATCACACGACGAACCAACCACATTACAAAACGACCACCCTTTGAAACGTTCAGACTATGCATCTCTACAACCTTACCCTCCAGCCCCCAACGGCCATTATCCAAGCCATTGTCGGCAATTTCTCCGGAATTCGACAGCAAGAAATCATAGTCTCGCATGGAACTCGGCTGGAGCTGCTTCGACCAGACCCACAGACCGGAAAGATAGCAACGATAATCGCGACAGACGCTTTCGGCTCGATACGCTCGCTGGCCGCGTTTCGTCTGACGGGTGGAACCAAGGGTGAGCAAATTGAATTTGTACGTATCCACCGCACGCAATTTTTTATCGACTGTTTTTCTTAGATTATGCCATCGTAGGGTCAGACTCTGGACGGATAGTCATCCTGGATTATGACCCTAAGACTAGCAGCTTTGTGAAGCTGCATCAAGAGACGTTTGGAAAGTCTGGTGCTCGACGGATTGTGCCTGGCCAGTTCCTGGCGACGGACCCCAAGGGACGGAGTGTGATGATTGCGGCGGCAGAAAAGGCCAAGTTGGTGTATATCCTCAATCGAGATGCTGCTGCCAACTTGACCATCTCTTCGCCTCTCGAAGCGCACAAGAATTCCGCGATTATTCATCATATTATTGGGGTGGATGTTGGATTTGAGAATCCTATGTATGCTGCACTGGAGGTGGACTACTCGGAAGCGGATCAGGATCCAACGGGAGAGGTTTTTAACAAGACGGAGAAGGTGTGTGTCTGTGTGGAATTGATAGGTTTATACGCTGACCTGTATGGCTCTAGATGCTCACCTACTATGAACTCGACCTTGGGCTCAATCATGTTGTACGGAAATGGAGCGAACCGACGGATCCTCGCGCAAATATGCTCGTCCAAGTACCAGGTGGACAGCTGGCGTCCTCGGAAAGATACGACGGTCCTTCAGGTGTTCTGGTGTGCTGCGAAGACCACATCATCTATCGCCACATAGACGTCCCTCAGCACCGTATTCCAATTCCCCGACGCCAAAATGCATTGGAAGATCCAAACCGTGGCGTAATCATCACCGCCGCAGTTATGCACAAGATGAAGGTATGTACCTACTCGGCGTGTTCTAGCGCGTAGGTCTAATGGTCATTTTAGGGAGCATTCTTCTTCCTGCTTCAAAGCGAAGATGGAGATCTGTTCAAGGTCACTATCGAACACGAAGAGGAAGAAGTCAAATCCGTCAAAATCAAGTATTTCGATACTGTCCCAGTAGCGTCCAGTCTTTGCATCCTAAAGTCGGGTTTCCTCTTTGTCGCGAGCGAGTTTGGCAACCAGTGCGTCCTATTGCTTTAATATCCTCGGCATGTCCTGACCATTTTCAGCTATCTGTACCAATTCCAGAAGCTGGGTGATGACGACAATGAGCCCGAATTCTCCTCTACATCATACCCATCGTTTGGCATGGCGGACCCATCTTCTCCTCTTCCACGCGCATACTTCAAGCCTCGACCACTCGAAAACTTGGCAATCGCAGATGAGATAGAATCATTGGATCCTATCATCGATTCCAAAGTCCTAAACATCCTTCCGAACTCGGATACACCCCAAATCTTCACTGCTTGCGGCCGCGGTTCCAGAAGTACCTTCCGCACACTACGCCATGGTTTGGAAGTCGAAGAGTCCGTTAGCTCGGAGCTACCTGGTATCCCGAACGCCGTGTGGACAATTAAAACGTCAGAAGACGGTGCGTTTATCTTTCCTGTCTTCTTCGCCTACCCATCCTTCTTTTGGACTGACTGAATTCTCTCTCCCTCTCAGAGGCTCATGACTCTTACATCATCCTTTCCTTCGTCAACGGTACCCTGGTCCTTTCCATCGGCGAGACGATCGAAGAAGTCCAGGACACCGGTTTCCTCTCATCCTCACCAACCATTGCCGTACAGCAGATAGGTGCCGACGCCCTCCTTCAAGTTCATCCCCACGGTATTCGACATGTGTCGGCGGATAAACGGGTCAACGAGTGGCGCGTTCCGCAGGGAAAGACGATCGTGACGGCGACGACGAACAAGCGTCAGGTGGTTGTTGCACTAAGTTCTGCAGAGCTGGTGTACTTTGAGCTGGACTTGGATGGCCAGCTTAATGAGTACCAAGAGCGGAAAGCCATGGGCAGCACGGTGTTGGCTTTGAGCATCGGGGCGGTACCGGAGGGCAGGCAGAGGACACCTTATCTGGTACGTCTGTCGCGGGGTTTCTAAATCTGGTTTCCTGTTTGCTTATTTGGGGTTTATTTTGTGGATGAGTAGGCTGTTGGCTGCGAAGACCAGACTGTGCGAATCATCTCGCTAGACCCGGATACCACGCTTGAGACTCTCAGTTTGCAAGCGTTGACGGCACCTCCTTCATCAATCTGCATTGCGGATATGTTGGACGCTAGCATCAACAAGTCGCAACCGACCATGTTTGTCAACATTGGGTTGCAAACTGGTGTCTTGCTGAGAACAGTTTTGGATCCCATCAATGGACAACTGACGGATACGCGAACTCGGTTAGTGGATTGCGCTGCGTTGCCTTTGTTTACAAGATATTGAATGTGTTCTTGTGCAGCTTCCTTGGAACACGGCCGATCAAGCTTATTCGGGTGACTGTGCACGGCAACCCTGCGATCCTGGCGCTTTCGTCGAGGTCGTGGATCAACTACACCCACCAGAACCTCATGCACTTTACACCCTTGATCTACGATAACCTGGATTACGCTTGGAGTTTCTCGGCAGAGTTGAATCCTGAAGGCTTAATTGGTATTGCTGGGAACGTTCTTCGGTGAGTTGTTATCCCTCTCGCGCTGGTGGTGTAGGTATTGACAAGGGCGATTGTTAGGATATTCACGATCCCTAAGATTGGCACCAAGTTGAAGCAGGATAGCATTCCGTTGGATTATACGCCGCGGAAGATGATTACGCATCCGGAGAATCATTATTTCTATATGGTTGAGGGTGATCATCGGGTGTATAGCGAGGAGGCTATTAACAAGAAACTGAAGGAATTGGTGAGTTCTTCCCTCACTTCCTCGTATCCCGCTTCAAAGCTCATGATTCTGTTCAGAAATCGCAAGGAAAGAAGATTGACCAAGAGATTCTCGACCTTCCGCCAACCGAGTTTGGTCGACCAAAGGCACCCGCTGGAACGTGGGCATCCAATATTCGGATTATCGACCCGATAGAGGGCAAGACCGTTGGAGTGTTCCCGCTGGATAACAACGAGGCTGCGTTCTCGATTGCTGTCGTACCTTTTTCGGCGCGGGGTAGTGAACTGCATTTGGTTGTTGGGACTTCACAAGATACGACTGTATCTCCAAGGACGTGTACGACTGGGTTTTTGAGGACGTACAAGTTCTTGAATGATGGTGCTGGGTTGGAGTTGATGCACAAGGTTAGTTGCTGGGTTTGTGGGAATTTACAGTGGCTGATGTGACCTTTGGGTTTTAGACTGAGACGGATGATGTGCCAATGGCTCTATTGGCTTTCCAAGGGAAGTTGCTTGCAGGTGTTGGGAAGTCGCTGAGGATATACGATATCGGAAAGAAGAAGCTGTTGAGGAAGGTTGAAAATAAGGTGCATTATTTGACGTCTCGGTGGGGTTTTTGGTCTGACGTGAATAATATAGATGTTCACTACCGGAATCATCACCCTCGCTACGCAAGGATCAAGGATCATCGTTGGAGACATGCAAGAGTCTGTACAATACGTTGTCTACAAATCACCCGAGAACCGACTGCTCACCTTTGCGGACGACGCGCAGCCCAGATGGGTCACGGCGCTCACCATGGTGGACTACAACACTGTTATTGCAGGAGATAGGTTCGGAAATGTGTTCGTGAACCGACTGGACTCCAAGGTGTCTGACCAAGTGGATGACGACCCTACCGGTGCGGGGATTCTTCATGAAAAGTCGATCCTGATGGGCGCCCCGCATAAGACGAAGATGCTTGCGCACTTCCATGTAGGGGACATCATCACCTCGTTCCACAAGGCGTCGCTCGTTGCTGGCGGAAAGGAGGTGATTGTGTACACGGGGCTTCACGGCACGATTGGGATTCTCCTGCCATTTGTGTCCAAGGAGGATGTTGATTTCATTTCGACGCTTGAGCAGCACATGCGAACTGAGCAGCCGAGTGTTGTAGGGCGGGACCAACTGGCGTGGAGGGGGTACTATGTGCCTGTCAAGTCTGTTGTGGATGGGGATTTGTGCGAGACGTATGCCCAACTGCCAGCTGCGAAGCAAAGTGCTATTGCGAATGAGCTGGACCGAACTGTTGGGGAGGTGTTGAAGAAGTTGGAGCAGATGCGGGTTACTGCTAGTGGGTTCTAGTTGTTAGAATTATATGTGTATTTTTGTGTAAAATGCTATTTTCTGTTTCTGAATGTGGTAGATGGATGGATGTGAGCTACTTGGTCGAGTGCTGACTGAATGTCGGGGACCGTAATTGGATATTTAAACATTCAATATTGAATACGAACCCCGGTAACCATTGTGATGCGTGGATTCAAATCCAAACCTTGAACTCCTACCACCATGAACGTTCTATCTCGTCGTCTTGCAGCACGCACCTCCTTCGCGCGAACAGCCGTCAATTATCGACCAGTCCGCACGCTCGTCACGCTTAAAGAATCTAAGGTGCGTAGGCAGCCAATGCACAATGATTATGTCTAACTCTGCTTCTTCTATTAGTACACGGCAAAGGCAACGGCTACCGGTGCAGGACGTAATGGAGAAGTGGAATCTGACGGCCTCAAACTTTCCCTGAAGACTCCTAAGGAACTCGGAGGCACTGGAGGCGCCCAGAACCCGGAGCAGTTGTTTGCAATGGGGTATGCAGGTAATGTCGCGTGCTTGTTTCCTAGATGGATTCGTGGCTCACAGGTCTTATTCGCTATAGGCTGCTTCCTAGGTGCTCTCCAATTCAAAGCCAACGAACTCGGGAAGCCTGAAGCTGGCGCAAAGGCGGTAGTCCACACGGAGGTCTCGATTGGTCCATCCAACGAGCTGCCTGGATTTGCCCTCGAGGTAAACATCACGGTGGAGGGTGTAGACAGTGAGCTCGTGCAAGCTGCTCATGCTGTGAGTATCTCGTTTTGGTTCCGACGTGGAGGTTTTTCTGATTGAATTCTTCGATTTCAAGTTCTGTCCCTACAGTCGTGCAGTGAAGGATGGTATTATCGTCAAAGTCAAGGCAGCGTAAATCGAGCTTCCGGGACGTGTTGTGTACGGTATTTTGAAAATCGATTTTTGTCTATACTTAAAACGACCTCGGCTTGAGAACCTATTTCCAGGTCAGATTGATAGGCTTTCGGAGTCCGAGAGGCGGTGGTTTGATATGCCCACACTGTCAGGCACTAGTGCATCATGAAGTGCTGCGCTTTCCTCTCGACCACTTCTCCGCAGACACCCTAGTAGTTTCTTAATACTGTCACCTTCGCAGGTACATCCATGGTTTGGTGCGTGTAGTGAACCCCTTGTAAGTCTCTCTGTCGCGGACGTCACTCAGTGACCCACATACCCCCTATAGATTCGATGGCCTGTTCATCGGAGCCTCCTGATCGTTTGCTCCAACTCATGAAGTGCAACGATCCTCTGGATGAAGAAGATGTCGCAGTCACCCGCAGCTTCATCTATGATCGACAGTCCTCCCTCTCCACGCTGCAAGAGCGCCAAGCACAGCTGGAAGAGCAAATCGCAGAGCTGAATAGAGCCAAGCGCACTCTAACGAAGGAGATAGCCCAGCAAACGAAGACGCTCGAGGATTGTAACCGGCTCCTCTCATTCTCGCGACTCCTACCGCCTGAAATCCTTTACCTCATATTCATATACGCCACACCATCCACAGACCAATCACACGTCCACCAACAGCAGGACTTTGGGTACCTCGCGTCACCTCCCATCTCGATCTCCCAGGTTTGCTGCTCTTGGAGACATCTCGCCTTTTCCATCCCCGAGCTATGGTCCTCTTTCAGCATCCGCGCTTTTCAAGACTCAAGGCTACGCATCAAGAGCGGCCCCTTCAAGCACATGTTGACGTCTTATTTCTCCAACGCCCGTGACCTACCAACCAAATCCCTCCATATTCACTTTGGGATGAACGCGTCGGAGCACAGGATTTACCTCGAGCTCCTTGTCAAGTCCATAATCGAATCGGTGGAACCACAGAACTTGACCTTGGGGTACTCGGGTGACTTGAGTCGCTTCCTGGACGTTTTGAATGCGATGGACCCCCATGTACATCTGTCGAGGAGGTTGAAAAAGGTTCGCTCACTAGTGTTGCGGGAAGATTATAGCGAGTCGACCCGCCCTTTTGACGATTCCGAGTTTACTTTTCCCTCCTTCCTTTCAAAACTTTCCAGCCTTCGCCAAGTATCAGTGGAGCACCACAGGTCGGCAGCAGCTTTTTCAACTCTCCTTTCAGAACAACTACTACCTTGGCGACAACTCACCCACCTTATAATTGTACAATGGATAAAGTCGACGGTTTGGGAGCGAATATTTGGTATGTGCAACTCCCTGAAACATGGGTTGTTCTACATCGAGGCAGATACCGACCCGAACGACTCGACCACTGTTCCGACCTTTTCCCAACCAAACTATCGCTATCCCGACCTAGCAGACCTCACCATCATCTACAACCGGGGAATAGCCTCCCTCGCCCCAGGCTTCCAATTCCAGCCCTACCTCTTCCCCACGCTGCAGAACCTGCGCCTTGGAGCCTACCACCATCCACACCGATCGAGCGCCTTCAACTGGCATAACATCCAAACAGAGATCTACAAGCTCACCAACCTCTCGTTGTGCTATCTGACGTGGGAGGTGGAGGCGGCGGGGATTGTGGAGCTGTTGCTCGCCACGCCGAATGTGGTGTCGCTGGTGTTGGGCGTGGCGACGGACTACGATGCTGTGTTTGAGCGGTTCCAGATTGATTGGAATGGGCAGACGTTGTTGCCAAAGCTGGAGGAACTTTGGGTAGAGTGTGAATCTGGGTCATCTTCGACTTATGACGATGCTCTCGTCCGTTTGACGTTGACCTCGGATGGGTTTTTGGATATGGTTCGGGATCGCTTTCGGCCGATTGACGATTTGGCACAGTTGAAGAGAGTAGGGCTGGTCCTCCCCAGGACGTATATCACAGTGCTGGAGAGGGTAAGGGTAGCTTTGAAAAGGGAGGTAGAAGAGGGGTTGGATCTTTTCGTCGATTCGACAAGTTCTGGTCCGAAGAACAGAAGCAGCCAGAGGCAGGCGTGGACGGATCCGTTTCTTGGGCCTTTGACCCATTGGAATCAGGGGCTTTTGGCCGGTGGTTGATGATTTCTGAAACTGTAGAGAGTAGATGGATGATGAAAAAAGGTCGTGAAAATTGTATTATGTTCTCCTTTTCTCTGTATCGGGGCTACGGACGTGAGTCGCCGTTTGGGCTCTTGTCACAGTGTATTCATTACTTTAATCAGGCACTATATTTTAGATGACGCAACTACTTATGTCACTACTAACCAACCCACGGGGTGTTTAAACGTTTGGACTGGACTGACGCAGTACTTGCATGCCTGGTATAGGATGTGTTGCAGTTACTTAGGAAAGTTTGTGCCTTTGTAAATTGTTCCATCAAATTTGGATTTCATGACTCAGACAATCACCACGCCGTAACACTAAACACATCTTGGACGCAGTGCGCCCATCGGGTTTCTGCCAGACCTAGATAACTTCAAGTTAAGCTTGCTTCACCTCCACCACCTGCCTGGATCCTGCCCCAGGATTCTTTTGTGACAAGAGAAGGGTCCAGCTCAAAATTTCACACCGGCAGACTAAGATTTGGCACCCGACGACACGAATTCTGAGTGATTCGACAATCAGGAGATAGCAAGTCATGCTAAAGAAGCTACTGCCCGAGAAATGGAGACGAACTGGAGATCGCAGGCATGGCTCTGGTCATGGGGCCGAGGGTAGTAAGTGTCAATGTCAATCGACATTCAATAAACCAGTATGTTGACCGGTGTCTCCGAAGGCGTGGATTTATTTGCTGGAGCCAGACATGTTACGATAAGCAATTCCGTCATTCAAGCTGCAGGGAGAATTGAGAACAATTCTCGTGCGTTCCGATTTTTTAGGCGTTATCACTTGGCGACTACTAACAGTCCAGGTGCAGATGATGATTCAACTAAGGAGATACAGGATGCTTTACAGCGCTTACGGGAGCCACATGGATGTTCCTGGGATCCGTTGCGCGCTTGCTTGAGTGGGACACGTGTGGTCCATGTCGGCGAGATTGTGTCGTGGGCCGATACTTTTTCAGAGAACAGCGACAGGCAGGTTCCATCCGATTCAGCGGTCGAGCGGGTGCTGGTTGTTGGGGGACCAGTAGGGAGCGGGAAAACTGCCCTTGCGCATACGATATGCAAGGAGATGGAAGAGAAGAAACTGCTCGTAATGTCCGTTTTCTTCAGCCAGACACAAGGCCAGCAACTCAGGTCTGAAGACTTTATGGCGGCCTTTGTGCGTGGGCTGTGCGAGATCAGTCCCCACATAAAGCAACGCATTGGAGAACTAATCGTTGAAAACCCTACGCTGGCCACCTCATCGACTGTATCGCAGTTTAAAGGCCTGGTGCTACCTATCATACAGCTCCTGCCAACCAAACGCACCTTCGTCATCGGAATCGATGCTCTCGATGAACAACCAGATGAAGTCATCCTGGTGTTTCTTCGAGACTACGTCCCACTGCTCCCCCCAACCTTCAGATTTGTCCTGACTACCCGCCCTGTTCGACAGGTGATGGAGCACCTGGAAAACCAGTCTCATATATACATCTTCCCTCGTTCGTTGACGGGGGATGCAAGCGAAGAAGACATATTCGCTTTCGACTGTCGAAGACGACATACCGTGACAAAATATCCAAAGACTTACTAAGCGAGTTCATTTCCAAGACCGAGGGCTTGTTTCTGTGGGCAGAAACGGTCCTCAGCCACATCGGTAACTCATACGATCCTCCCGCCGAGCTCGCCGACATCGTCAAGGGGGCCAGCAGCCGCCATTGGCTGGAAGCCGAAAAGGCCACCAAGCAGCTGGAGGCCCTTTACCAGCATATTCTATCCAAGTTACCATGGACGGATCCACGGTTTGTGGATAAATACCGAGTTATCATGGGGGCACTCGTGACACTTGTGGAACCAATGTCCGTCCGTGGGCTAAGCAACCTGTATGCGCCGGACGGAATTACCGAAGACGATGTCCATAGGATCTGCACCTTTGTTCGGCCCTTGCTGCAGAACTACCAGCAAGATAACCCTCAAAAGGCCATCCGGGTTGTCCATTTCTCTGTGAAGGAGTTCCTCACTCAGCACGCACCGTCGCCCTACCGTTTGTGTCAGGAAGACCACCACTTGACCCTGTCACGACTTTCCCTCATGACCATCAAGAAAGAACTCCTTCCTGTCAATTTCCCGATCCTTGGTGTGACTGAAGGAGATTGGGTATGGGATGCGACTAAAGCCCCACCGAAAATCCCAACAATCTCGAAAGATGCAGTTATTGAGCACCTGTGGTACGCTTGTCGCAACTTGGGGGGCCATGAGCTTTTGGCTTCGGAAGAGGGCGTTGATGATTTGCACGGCGCCCTGCTCTACGAAGTTGTTGTTGAAAACCCTCGCTTCCTCTTGGAAGCCAGCGCTTCTGTTGGCAGAGTCATTGATATAGCCTCTCTGCGTAATAAGGCTGAGGCAAGTGGCTATTTCCACTGCAACAATTGCCGCACTGATACAATTATGACAGATGCTCCACAAAGCAGTATCTACCTCTGCAGACATAAGGAAGACGATAAAAGTTTACATTTCGTTGGCGAGCTGCATATTTCCACACCCTATTGCTTTGGGTCTTGTGAAAGAGGTAGTTCGACTTTATCGCCAATTCACCCCGAGCCACGTAGACCCAGCGATGGAATTCGAATATACCGTGGGCTTACTTCGACTTGCGGGAATGATCTTCGACCACCCTCACTCCAACGAACAGTTGGACGTGGCCGAAGAAGCCTTGAAAATCCCTCCTGGCTCGGCCAGTCAGAATCTGGGGGGTCCAGCCTGGGGGTCTCTTCTCCTGTTTCGCAGTTTTCTTTTGCACAGGTTGAAGCGTCACACCGAGTCCTACGACGGAGACCTCAATGCCATCGACATATTTCGTTCGCTGCAGTCCACTCAATCTGGCAAATACCACGGTCACTTGACAGCCGCATTCATTTACACAGGGAGAAACCTGTTAGGTGGCGGGCGGTACGAGGAAACAGTTCCCTACTTCCGTGAAGCTGTCGAGCGTCGGCGCCTATTGGCAAACGACGACCCCGAGAAATACGAGGCTGATTTGGCCGAGATCCTCCTTCAATACGGTTTATGTTGTGCACTGGCGCGTAAAGCAACGGAAGCACTAGAACCAGGGAGGGAATCGGTCATGCATTACCGTCGGCTTGTCGAGAAGGACCCATCGCGCTTCGATCCACAGCTTGCGAACTCCCTCAACTGGCTCGCTTGGCTTTTGTCCGAATGCGGTCGGTACAACGAAGCTGTCCCAATATCAAGGGAATCGGTGGACATCCGCCGTAGGCTGGCAGAAACCCACCCTGAAGATTACGAAGCATCTCTGGCCAGCTCTCTGCACAGCCATGCCAACTATCTGTCCAAGTCACCGATTACTTTGGCGGAATCCATTGAAGTTGTTCGAGAGGCTGCGGATATTCGACGCCGCCTGGTACACCAGGATCCACACCACGTCGACGGAGATGGAGCCCTGGCGGAGTCGCTTCGCAGCTTGGTGGCGTCACTGGCTGAGTGCGGTCGCCACAGCGAGGCCGCCCCAATTGCAAGAGAATCGGTGGGCATTCACCGTCGGTTGGCAGAAAATAATCCTGCAGATTACGAACCATATCTGGCCAACTCTCTGCACGAATATGCCGAATACCTGCTCAAGTCACCGAGCACGTTGGCGGAATCCATCGAACTTGGTCAAGAGGCCGTGAAGATTCGACGGCGTCTAGCACATCAGGAACCAGATCGTTTTATTGGAGCTCTGAGCTTTTCGCTCTACAACCTGGCGTGGTCACTGGCCGAATGCGGTCGTCATATGGAGGCTGTCCCGGTTGCAAAGGAATCCGTGGATATCAACCGTAGGCGGGCAGAGACACAACCGGCGCTTTACGAGGGATCTCTGGCTAACTGTCTGCACGGTTATTCCATATGCCTTTCTCGGTCACCGAACACGTTGGCGGAATCCATCAAACCTGGTCAAGAGGCTGTGGAGATTCTACGGCGCTTGAAATGCAATGATGACCCACAACGCTTCGACAGAATCTTAGCAGAGTCCCTCTCCAGCCTGGCCTGGTCACTCGCCGAATGCGGTCGCTATATCGAAGCCGTCCCAAATGCAAAAGAATCGGTGGGTATTCACCGCAGGTTGGCGCAACGTAACCCTGTAGATTATGAGGCCTCTCTGGCCAGCTCTCTGCACAACTACGCGTTGTACCTCTCTCGATCACCCATCACGTTGGCGGAATCCATAGAACCTGGTCGAGAGGCTGTGGAGATCCGACGGCGCCTAGCCCACCGTTATCCACATCTCTTGGACGAGGACCTAGCGCAGTCACTCTTCAACCTGGCACTGTCCCTGGCTGGATGCGGTCGCCACAGCGAGGCTGTCCCGATTGCAAAGGAGTCAGTGAACATCCACCGTAGGCTGGCAGAAATCCATCCCGCAGATTGCGAAGCATACCTGGCCACCGCTTTGCTCAACTATGCCCTCCTAGTCTCCCAATCACCCACCACTTTGGCAGAATCTATCGAACCCAGTCAAGAGGCCACGGAGATTCGACGCCGCCTAGCACATCACGATCCACATCTCTTTGACGAAGATCTGGCGCAGTCACTCTTCAACCTGGCACTGTCGCTGACCAAGTGCGGTCGTCACAGCGAGGCTGTCCCGATATTCATGGAGGAGGTCGAAACAAGGCGCCGATTGGTTGAACGCGATCGCAAAATTCATGAACCTCTTTTGGCAGATGCATTAGACAATTATGCACGGAACTTCACTCACATTCCGGGTCGTGAACACGAAGTTCTCAGTCCAGCGCAGGAATCAGTCGAGATATATCGCCGACTATTACTTGAAGCTCCCACACGCTCTGTGGTTGAAGGGCTTGGAATGGTGTTGGGCATGGTGGCACACTCGCTCAATGCTTGCCAGCGATACGCAGATGCACTTCCGTTTGCTTTGGATGGTTTAAATACCTACCGCGGAGCTCTTGAGGAGGGTATCTGTAACATCTCTGATCGCCGGTCCAATAACCTTCACAAAGCATACGCTGACGCACTCATTGGACTGGGACGAGGCAACGAGGCTGTCGCGCCGCTGAAGGATGCGATTGTCTTATACCAGCGGTTGTTGGAAACGTGGCCCATGGATGATTTTTACAGTTGGCAGCTACATGTATGTCGTGAAATGTTGCATAGTCTCATGGAAAATACAAGGGACTGACGATATTTTGTACCTCTGTCGTTTCTTCTTCCTGTATATCTTGCCGCAATTAGGAGTTAATTCAGCAATCACTTTCTTCACATAGTTGGCTGAAATGTTTTCGACCGCTACTCAGTCGCTAGTAGCTACTTGGCTGCAGTCACGGTACTGGCCGTACGAGCAAGCCGGCCATTGACAGGCCGGGAATAGGCCGGGTGCCGGGTACCGGTACAGAGGCGCACCGTTCAAAATTCTACGGGCTTGCTCTGCTTGTACTGTGCCGCAAATGACGTCTCTTCCCCCAATATGACTTGATCTCTGTTCACAGTCGGACACTCTCGCCTGGGCCTCCATTGTCATGAGGGAATTTTTGATTTGGGAGGATGCTATACTTGGGTGTTCTCCGCTGGGCTCCTAATCCGGTCTCTGTGCGTTTCAGGCACCCATTCCCTCTTTCAAGCTGAGTAAACCGGCTGTAAAACGCTGTAAAACGCCATGTCCGCTATAAAACTCACAGAGGAAGTCTGGGAGCCTTGATTACTTCTTCCCCTGCCTTAGGACCTCTTCAACTCATTAACCCAATCAAGGCCGGCTCGAATTAAATCTTGTGGTAGTGGAGGATGAACAAGGTACCCTCTTAGTATCTCAAGTCGTTGTAGCTGCTTTGATTTATGCGCCGTGACGGTATAGATACTCCAAGCTCTCAACAAACTAAAGCTGAAGGATGGGGAGCGGGAGGATGTGGCGGTAAAGAAGAAAAATGGTGAACTCGGTAAGCCTATTCCCGCGTATGCAAATGTTCCGACGGATTAATCCTCTGAAACAGCACCCGTAGACCCACAGAATCCAATACACAATGGAGAAGTCTCATTGCTCTCCGGCGCAAGCAATATCAAACTGGAAGATGTGCAGATTAACGTTGTGGGGAGAGATATGAACATTACAAACGTACATCACTATCCTGGTATGTTTCTCCCGCTGCTGCTTAGAATTCGCAAAGCTAACATCGAGCGCATGTCAGCTCGGAGAGGCAGAGAATACGAGATTCAAGAAGCCCTCCGCCAGATGGCCAACCCATCGACATTTGCTTGGGATCCCTCTCTTACATGCTTCTCCGGAACCAGGGAGGCACACATCCAGGAGATTCAATCATGGCTGGACACCTCAGATCACCGTGATACAGCACGATTGCTGTTAATTGGAGCACCGGCGGGCAGCGGCAAGACAGCGCTCGCACATACCATTTGCGAGAAGCTTCGTCGAGAGGGCAAACTCCTCGCATCATTCTTCTTTCAAGCAGACAGTCAGCAGTCGAACGCAACCAGCATGATGGCTGCCATTATTCGTGGGCTGTGCGATACCAGTGACGAGCTTAGGCGTGAAATTGGTGACCTACTTGTCAAAGACAGCACCTTGGCTTGCGCGAAACCGGTTCGCCAATTCCAGGAAATCGTGGAGGTTGTCTGCGCGCTGTTACCCTCGGAGACGCTGTTGGTTATAGTCATCGACGCATTGGACGAAGAGCGGAACACCGTGCTTCTCGATATCCTCCGCGATTTAATACCACGGCTCCCTCCATCATTCAGGTTCATCGTCACCACCCGCCCAGAACCGCGAATCTTGACGCGGCTCGTGGACCAACCACACGTCCATCGACTCCTTCTCTCGCTCACAGGCCAATCCAGCACTCAGGATCTACAAATATACCTCCGGCATAGGCTTTCGACCACATCTTATGGCACGAAGATCACGCCAAAACTCTGGAACCAGTTCATCACCAAGACGGAGGGGTTGTTCTTGTGGGGTGAGACGGTGCTGAACCACCTCGAGAACGCTTTTGACCCCGTCGCGGAGCTGGAGGATATCGTCGCTGGAGCGAGTACCTATTGGTTGGAAGATGAAGACGCAACGAAAAAGCTGGAAGGGCTCTACCACCGCATCCTCTCTAAACTTAAATGGACGGATCCCAGGTTTGTGGAGAAGTACAGGGCTGTGGTGGGGGCGCTTGTGACGGTGAAGGAGCCGTTGTCGTGTGTTGCGCTTGCGTCGCTGTACGAGCTGGAAGGGATCTCGGCGGAGGACGTTCAGAGGGTTTGCACTATTCTTCAGCCGTTGCTGCAGAACTACGCGCCTGATAATACGGAGCGGCCGATACGTCTCCTGCACCTCTCTGTTCGGGAGTATCTCACGGATCGCGCGCCGTCTTTGTATCGTTTGGTGTGCGAGGACCATCACCGGACGTTGTCAAGACTAGCCCTCACCACAATCAAGCAGGAGCTCAATCATGAGACCTTTCCTATTCTCGGGTACAGCGAAGGCGACTGGCCATGGTCATTGGACCCTGTTACGATGTTGGTGCCCAAAATCCCCGTCCTTGGAAAGGAGAGAGTGCTGGAGCATATTTGGTACGCGTGTCGTTTTCTGGATGCGCATACCCTCGCCATGTCGTGTGGAGGTGTCGATGAAGACCACGTTAAACTGCTGTTGGAAGCCGTCGTGGATCAACCTCGGCGGTTGCTTGAAGTGACTGCGTCCATGGGTAACGTGGTGCGAATTGTTGATTTGAGAAAGCTTGCACTTGTGAGTAGGCTTGGTGGTGGGGGGACGGTAGTCATGGTCTGATCCAACCTTTACAGTCGCTGTCCAATAGGACGCTCGATTCCATAGCGAAGGAACGAATACTGGAGGTGGACTGCTCAGTCGGGTTGTGCCTCGATAAAGCATCGCGGGTCGAAGAAGCCCTTCCCATCGCAGAGGCAACGGTGGAGCTTTGCCGGGAACTCGACTCAGATAATGTAGGAGTGTCGAAGAAGATAAGGCTCTGCATGGCTCTACGGAGATTGGGGTCTTGCTTGGTTTTTCTTAGCCGGTCAGATGAAGGCTTACCGGTCATAGAAGAGGCATTATCGATGGCCCGCCAGCTACATCAAGCACACAGCGAAATCGTTCTACCACTGCTGGGCCTCGTCCTCCGTACACACGGCGAAATATTACACTGTTTGGGTCGACACGACGAGTCTCTCGAGTTTGACTTGGAAAGCGTCGAAATCTTTCGGCAGCTCTCAACAAGCAACCCAGACTTGTGGGAATTCGACTTTTCAACCTCTCTCAACAACCTTTCCCTGCGCTTCGAGGCTTGCGACAGACGTGATGATGCCATTTGTGTTGTTTCGGAGGGTATTGCTGTCCTACGGAGGTTGGTTGAGGCTGGTGGGCCGCTTGCAGAGGAACTCGAGTATGAGTTGGCGTTATCCCTTTACAACCACTGCGTCTACCTCGAGGGTACCGGGATGCACGAAGATGCTGTTGTCCCGGGACAGGAATCTTTCGCCATTTGCCGGCGGATGGCTCCAAATGCTCCCGACACTTGCGGACCCCTGCTTACCGCTGTGCTCCCCCTTTTGGCTCAATGCGTGATGAATTGTGGACGATACAAAGATGCCCTTCCACTTGTAGTTGAAGCAGTTGCACACTACAAGAAACTGGCCGCCGACGATCCAACCGACCCTATCGAGTCCACGTTGTCCGACATTCTCATGGACCACTCGCGGTGTCTGACGGAATTGGGTGTATTCATCGACAAACCAGGAAGGGAGGCTATTCAAACATTTCGTCGGTTGGCAGCCAAGAACCCGGACTCTCACCTTCCCGACCTTGCTGCAGCCCTCCAACATCTTGCAGCATCCTACACTACTTTTGAATGTGCATCCGATGCTGTTCTACTCGACCAGGAAGCGGTTGAGATATATCGCGGGCTGGCTGAGAAGGATCCTGCCAAATATGAGTCGGAGCTGTTTCATGCACTGAACGACTGTGCTATAAACCTCGCTCGGAAACCTGGACAAGAAGCCGCAGCTGTCGACATGGCTCAGGAGGCCGTTGTCATGATACGTCGCCTCGTAGATGTCAGCGGTACAACCATGGACAACCTAGCGAATGCACTCGATACGCTTGCTAGCTGCTTGAACTCTTGTGGGCGTTATGAAGGAGCTATCGCCGCATCGCTCGAGGGGTTGGAGATTTGTAGCCGATTGGAAGAGGACCCAGAAAGTAGCTTGGATGAGGATTTGGTTCCTCAGTTGCACCACAGTTACGGGGAAGCTCTTTCGGGCATCGATCGTAAACGGGAAGGAGCTCCTCATTTGCAAGAGGCAGTGGCCGGCTATCAGCAGTTTTTGTTGAAGAATCCGCATCGTCCTGATGTTCGGCGTCTGCTTGAGAATTCCATGCGGCTACTGCAGGAGATAACTAGTTAAAATGTACCTGTACATACTTATTGAATTGATATACTTATCATAAATCGTCATTTGCCAAATCCCGACTGCTGGCTGCCAATGTGTTGCGGCATATTGCGACATTTGATTACGTCAATCCCTCGTCTCTTTTCCCGCTTCCACCACCTCCAATCGACCTCGAAGGTTCTGGGACTGGGAACTGCTTTTTGCGGTAGCATACTTGCTCAAGAACAGAACTTGCATAGAAATGAACGATTAAAGTGAAATACCCTAGGCGATTTCCGAATTGTAAGAACTTCTTTAAGCAAAAATGGACGACCGACACTGACCCTGGTAAACAGGAGGAGTTGAACTCGGTTACCTTCCTCCAACTGCATACAAATACCTCGACTCGTCTGGAAGGTACAACTGAGCTCAGTTTCGAGCTTCAAAGTATTCGCAGCCTCTGAGCCGTTCGAAATCTGACGGAGGCACTCTCGGCTGACCCAAGTGCAGCACTTGTACGGCAACCTCTTTAGCTTCAGGAACATCTAATTCGACTTATGCCTTCGCCAACTAATTCGAAGAGCCCGAGGAAGCTGCCGACTGTCACACACATGCCTTCCTTGAGGAGGGTCAACCTGATGCCTGAAGTCGAGAGTATCGTCGTCCATTCCAGTCCCAGTGACAAAGAAGGCGTTGAATTTGCAAGAGGGAAAGTGTATGTGATTATCCATTGTGAACTACTTGTAAACCTGATGAGATCTCACCTACAGAGCTTATGTAGTCCCAAAAGGTTTCTCGGTGGTTGACGAGAGCACAACAAAACTGGCCGCGTACCCGTATCACCAGTTGTTGATCACGTCTTTGCGACAAAGCGAAGACGGTCAGGATCATTATCTCGTTGGGTACTGGAACTACAAGGCGGTGGAAGCGAAGGAGAGGCTGACTCGGAAGGATTCAAAATCGGTACCTATATTAAACCGTCTCGCAAGAGATGAGATAGTCTTGACTGACCACAAGGCGGCCGTCCACATTGAAACCGTGCTGGGTGAGTCGCTCAATCTTGGATTTGGAGGTCTCGGGTCTCATACTACTACTGTGTCAACAGATATAATGCCCGACCCTATGGTTCATCTCAACGACACCTTGCCAACGCATTACAATACCTTCCGCGGACAAGACTGTCGATGGGTTTACCGTTACTACCTCCAGGGCAGTCAATCTGCAAGGCCCACCCTTCGGCAGATTACGGTGAGCCGCGCATAGTAAACTTGGCCCAATTCGTCAACTGAATCGCAGAAAAATCAGGGCGGTGACCCGAGGAATCCAAAGCTGACTGACGATATCACCCGCTGCACACAATGTCGACTCAACTACAGCCCCAACTTCGATAAGCAGATCTTTTGTGCTCGGTGTAAGCTCTGGTTTCATCTGGGCTGTGTTAAACTGTATCCAGGCGTCCAGGACAGGTGGCTGGAAGGAGATTCTCTTAAGGACAACATATCTCGAGCACCCATTGTCCGCGGTAACCACTGGTCACCTGAAGATGTTGAGGCCTCGAGGCATCTTTGGATGCTGTTTAGCTCCGGGCAAGCTGTCATGAAAGCGAAAAACGGCGTTTTCGACGTGAATTTCTTGGATTTTAATGAGAATAGTGTGGCCCAACGCCTCTCTGCCCTAAAATTGGGATACTACGAATGTCCTCGCTGCGAGAACCTGATTTGACCGGTACTTACTACTGACCTTCCATTGACCGCATCCATGTTCCTCAACTTTAAAATGCTGTGATTCAATTTCGCATTTGCCTGCTACTCTTACAACCTATGCCTTATTTGTTACCGCTTCAGGTGTTCTGATACTTGTACCCTTGCCATGATTATCGAACATGCCCATGATGTTGGAATGGTTGCGCATACATGGAATCCCTCCAGCAGCGTCCATCGCGACGTAAAACAAGTGGACTACTTTAGACGATAAACACGCTGTGAAAGAAGATAAATACATGGCTGAGGATTCCACATTCGTAAGTATGCTGGAAGCCGTCACAAGGTAAGTTACAGTCGAACATGCACGTCATACAACATAGAGGGACTCAAAAGTACTATGAAAGAAAGCATCTTCCTCATGGTACCTCTGCAACTATTTTATAAAGATTCTGCTAATATCCTTTGACTTGTTAATAATTGCTAGACTTTTCTTTTTGCACCAGTCCGTAGCTTCATCGACTGATGAGCTTTAGAAACAGAGGCAAAGAGATAGTCGCAAAAGCCAGGGGGTCCCCCGACGACACAAGCCGGTACTGCAGTGGCAAGGTCATCGCGTCCTCGAGTTGCAAGCAGAGCTCGAAGAACTGGGGCGGCAAAAATAAGATAACCAATAATGAAGGCGGTGCCTTCATAATAGTGGTTAAACTATTAAGAACAGATACTACACTTGATCTAAGCCAAAAGGCCAGAGTGGTAAGGAATCAAAAAAGTCGGGGTGAGCATTATATACTGGCGGGTACGCGCACGGGCCACATCGCTGTTTGGTACCTGTTTGTTCTTGATGCGGACGCGCGCCGCGAGGTGCCGCATGCACAGTGTGGTGCCAGCTATTTCTCCAGTCTTCTCAAGCTACTACTTACATGCCAGTTCGGGAGGCATTCCTAAGCTATGCATACCCATTTTCCATATTCATACTCCTGGAAGCTCAAAACGTGGCCCTTTTAGCGCGAGCAGAGACATCGAGAGCCAAATCTCTGTCGTTCTTCTCCGTCTTGGCATCATGGGCATACCTCACCTGCTTCGTCTCATCCAATGACGCGTTTTTCGACAATGCCATTGGATGCAACGCGACCAACCTGCTGCTCGTCTCTTTCAGGCTCCTTATCGTGGAGCCAAACACAAGAACGAATGCCAAACCAATCTTGGACAGTGCGTCAGGTTGGCAAAGGGTGAAATGGGCGTACAAAACCAGGACGTCAGCCAGAGGCTCAGAAAACTACAAGGATAAGTGCAAGCCAACGGACTTGCAGCGAAAGAGGGACTCTTTTGTACGGGAACGGCTTCTCTGGCTGATACTCAGCTTTCTCGGCCTCGACATCCTCAACGAAATCACCCACCTCTACAATCCGTATTTCACGGACCCGAATTACATGTTATCAAGAGCCCCGTGGCCTTGGAAGCTTACTGGTTTATTGCACACCGGGATGGTATATTGCGGTCTTAACTGCATGTACCACCCCTGGGCAATCATCTCCGTTGCAACGGGCGCTAGCGAACCACGAGAGTGGCCGTACCTATTTGGAAACCTCAAGGAGGCCTACACTGTGCACAACTGCTGGAGGTGAGCACACCATCTGCTGAAGCTTTCCAGCATTCGAAAGCTCATCTCTTATACCACATAAGCCGCGTATGGCACCAAATTATGCGAAAGGTGTGTGGCCATCATCTATAGTCGGACATTCATGTTTAAAGCTCACCTTGTCACCCAGCATCTCAAAGAAAACTCGGCTTTCATGACCAAGGACCTACTCCGCCTTGATAGGTCCACCCAAACTGTCCAGTACCTCGAAATCCTCATCGCTTTTCTCCTCTCCGGTTTCCTCCACGCCGTAGGAGAATCGATGGCCCAACAACACATATCCCTCGGCGCTCTCACTTTCTTCGCTCTACAACCTCTCGCCCTGGTCACGGAATCGGCCGTGCTCGCTATCACCTCCAAACTCACGCGTCATAGAGGGTTGAGCACACCATCCCAACCAAACATGGCGCTTAAAACTCTGGGATACCTCTGGGTACTATTCTGGATGTCGTCGACACTCCCTTTCTGGCTCGAACCTCTCATGCAAGCAGGGTTCATGACTTCATACTCCAACATCCCCCGGGGTGTAACCAGGACGCTCTTACACTCCCTCATTAGCATAATCACATAAACCTGACGACAAGTGCGAGGAACTCAGAGAGTTCCTTCGCCAGATTTTGCTCATACGTCCTCCTCGCCCTCCTCTCAAGAGAAAGAGACAAGATTTATGCTAAATGGGCAGGACAATCAAGTTTGGGATGACCTTCCTTCTCGCAGGTGGCCTGCTATGGCTATGTTGCAAATACATTTTCCAAGATATGCATAAGGACGATCGGTACGTGGCTGGACCTCCAATAACTCCTGTCCATTTCTGGGCACCCAGTTACCGGATCGGGCATATTCTGCTTCCCTGCCTGTGTAGATCTGCATGGATGCGTATCGCCTCCTCATCTTATCGCCGATCGCCCCTCCAGAGGGACCCACGCCATGTCCCACACAAACGGCGAGCGACGAGGATGAGAACCACCACCGCACCCAGTACAGCAAAATCATCATCGGCTAGCATGAGGATACACATTGGAGGGGAGCTATATAGTACATTGCATTCATTGTGATTAATTACAGAAACAAGCGTGACTCAAAGTCTGGAAAAGAATACGGAACAGAACAGGGAGAAGAAAACTATTAACGATGTGAATTTAAAACTAGCGTGTGGTAGGGCAGGGTATGTTGTAAGTGTGAAAGAATGATATTATTACCGAGAACAATGACCAATCTAGGGATTCGTGTGTGGTTGTATGGAGGATCGAGCGGAAGTAAAACGTGGTGGGAAAAGTGGAAGATGACGTCGAAAGCACTGTACGGATCGTGGCGGTGAAAAAGGTGTCGCTTGGTCGGCGCGGTCGCTTAAAGAGCGATGGCACTGGGATCCGGGTCGTCAAAGCCATCAACTGTAGCGTTCCATTTCCATCGACCATCCAAGAACCCATTGGCAGTATCTTCCAAGACAATCTCGTTTCGCTTCTGAACATAGACCTAGTCACAGAAGCAAGTCAGAAAATATTCGGAATGTGTCATAACATGAAATGGGCGCACAGTCTTGTTGGTTACTTGTTGTCGGATATTGGGAATGTTCTCAGGCTCGATAGGGGACTCGAGAATCTCAGAAAGATCCTCAACGGCCTTTTCCAAGTCACTGTAAGATGATACTCGTCAGTATACATAAACCATCGACGAAATTTTGTGCCACTAACCGTTGGTTATCCTCGAACAATTCCTTCTCGTTGCCCTTCGCCAGGTAATACGCCATGGCATAGGTCCACTTAAGAGTCCTACGGCACTTTTCCACTTCCTCAACAGCCTTCTTCATGAACTGAACCTCGATCCATGTAAGCGCGGACGTTATCTGCATCTCTTCCATCTTCTTCTCCGTCTTGGCGTAAAGGTCTACCGAAAGCTTGGCGGATTGTTCGTGGTTAGCCCATCGATTGTAGTACTGTCAAAATGGAATGTCAGCATCCGAGAGGTATATTCGCCAATGGTTGGAAACGCACATGTAAGTATCTCTCTAGGGATGCACGGCTCCGGCTCTGAGAGTCACGCGCCTCCTGACCTGCTTTTTCGTCATACCGATTGCAAGAATACCACGCAGTACCGTGTTCGCTCCAAGGACCTATTGCAAAAAGATCTCACCATCAACACCAACGCCCGACACATGTTCTCAACACTAAAGCTTACCCATGCACACCCAACAAAACTCATGCTTGCATTTCTTGCATGTCATATGACTATGACGGGTCCTGTCAGCAACGCGCTAATTAACATTTGGACAGGATCAAACTACTCACTTGCAACCTCCGTTCTTCTCGATCGTGCTCTGACAATTGGTACACTCTTTAGTGTTACTCTTGATCCAGTTAGCAGTCTCGCTGTCATCCCGACATTTCTTCAACCACATCTTCGCAACTGGGCACACGACAGGCCGATGGTCACTCTCGATTGGACATCCAAAGCAGAACAGATGCTCTTTGCCCTGCAACCCAAGCGACTGTTGGCTCTGACTCAACGTCTGTCCACCGATCCCACGTGCACCACACGAAACGATGGGAACAAGGGTCGTGAGACTGAGTTTGGAGGCGGCAGAGGGGCAGGACACGGTGTTGGTGCATGACGGATAGGGGCAGAATTTCAGGTTGGGATTGCAGCCGACAAAGTGGCGCACGAGCAGCTCCTGGAAACGCGCCCAGACTTTCGCGTTCTCAGCTTCCTCCGCTGGGTCCCCGATGGGTGCGCCGGGTTCTGGAATGAGGACGGACTGGATGAAGCCATCGGGTACAACGAGTGCACAGCCTTCCGCCATGCATCGGAGGTAATGTTCCCCTTCGTCCCGGATTTTGGAGGCGAGGTAATTCGTCCAGCAGTTTGAGCAGAAGCTGTGGTCGCAGGAAAGGGCCATGGTACGGAGTTTGGGGTCATCGTCAAAGCAAATGGGACAAACAAACGGCTCGTCCGATTTCGATAACTTTGAGACCTTGGGTGGGGAGTAGTGGTTGGTGGGGGAGCTCGAGCTTGATTTGGACGATCGCGACCCGGATGATAAGGAAGAGAGGAGTTTTGACGTCGAACGGGTCGGGCGACGACTCGAGGATGAGTTGGACGTCTGCGTCCGGATGGGTGTCGGTGTGCTTTGAGGATCTACCTCTGGCAGGATAATTCCTGCGGTGACCAAGACCTTTGTTGGCGTGTCCATGTAGCTCTCGATAAGCTTCTCCTTATTCCACTCTGAATGGCGCAGTAACAATTTCGCCGTGTCGTTCTAATTGTTCTTGAGTATACAGTCATAAAATCAAGAAGACATGTACTGACCTCGACGCCCAAAATACCGCGAATGTGCTCTGCATCGTCGCGCATGGACTTCTCCACGGCACTCTGGCTGAGTGAGTCATAGTCGACTTCATATGACTTCCGCTTTCCCTTCGAGGATACTTTGAAGTCGTCGCCAAGATCCATGTCAGAGTCTGACACTAGGTGAAGGAGAAGTTGGGATTAGCTCGAGCGGTGGCGAACGATGACATCGCAATAGAACCGACCTTCATCGTCGTCTTGGGTTCCGTCAATCATATCTTCGTCGTCATAGTATGCAGCGTCATCGTCGGAGTACTCATAGTCTGAGGAAGACATCACGATGATACGGGTAAAATAGAAAAAACAGGCTGGTCGTCGTCGAGATCGATGAGCTTGAGCAAATTGGGGTAAGACCTGGGCTTCGCCACTGACACCGTCTTTAAGGGTGGGCCTGACACACGTGACCACTGGCTATATAAGCCCCACCAATCATTTCGGGTCAAGAAACGCCCACTGCCCCTCAGCGCGGTGCTTGCCGTTGTGCAGCCTGCGCACCGCAATCAGCCTTGCAACTGTATGTTTTGTTCTCTGTCATTGTTTTCGAGTCAGTGATACTCACAGCGTACAGATGTTGCGCATCCGGGATACATGGCGCGGTTTATTCGGCTTTCGAACGACGGATACCATGACGTTTGTGAGCAAGAACACTCCTGGGCACCGCCAGCTCGCGATCCAGCAAGAGGTTCTGCCGCCAGAGAAGATAGAAGTCACGATAGTATCTCTGCCAGCAGAGGTTATGGACCATATGTTCGACCTTTTCGAAGGGGATCATGATCAACTCAGAACCTGCACTTTGGTCTGCCAGCACTGGCGAATCCTCAGCCAACCCAGGCTCTTCCGGCGACTGGTTCTCTCATCGCAGGACCGCGAGAGCATCTTTGGATTCCATAGTTTCATCTTGCAGTCGCCGCATATCAGGTCCGCCGTACAACACGTGGAAGTCCATTTCATCGAGGCCTGGAACTCCAAATATGCCGCAAACCTCGTGGCTGATATTCTCGAAATACTTCCTCGACCAGAGTCTCTCAAGCTCTACGGGCCATCGACAAACAGGGTGAAATGGAGCAAACTCTCCCAGCATCTGCACAACGCGATCCGGACCATCCTCAAGCGGCACTCCATGTCCAACCTGGTAATCGACGGCTGGGTATTCGACATCAGCATTCCAGAACTCAACAATATCGTTTTCAACTGTCCTTCGCTCAAAACTATCTCCTTGCTTGACGTCTCTGAAGGTACTTGGATCCCGCACGACGTCGTCCTTCCCAAGCCGAATTTCAGTCGCCGTATTCTTGACAAATTGACGATCTCCAACACCTACAATAAGGACCCTATGTTTATCGAATCGCTCTGCAAACCCGATGCTCCGGTAGATCTCTCGCAGCTCAAGACCCTGAACATCGTGGACTCGCGAAATGATGAAGCTGTCAACCTCCTCCTCGCAACTATCGGACCATCGCTCCAGAAGCTGGAGCTCGAAATCGGTAGGCAACTCTCCTTCACGACCCTTAAGCGTCGCTCATCGTAGAAACTAGGATTTTCGACTGTAAACGAACTCAACCTCTTTCCCTGTAACAACCTCCGGAGTCTATCCCTGAACTTCGGACCCTACTTCCCAGAGATCTACAACAGCAGCATTCCTCTAATCTGCGGTGCCCTCGACACCATTCCGCATCCCAACAACACCCTCGAAGAGCTCTCCCTCGTCATGTGCGTCACCCACCCGCGGAACTTCGATCTTAGACATTTCCCACTCCCTCCTGCCGAACGGTTCAACTACATCAACTGGGCTGCCCTCGGCAATCTGCTCGGGAGCCACAAACTCGGCGCTATGACAAAAGTATCGATCGAACTCTTATGTCACGGCCCCGTTCTCGATGTCCAGAAATTCGCCAGCGCGGCAGCAGCACGTTTGGGCCCTATCAAACCGACCGTCACCTGGAAGGCCGTTCAGCTCGCCCGTCCAAAACAACTTAGATGCGACCGAGGATCCCAAACTTAGCTGCCTTACACGAAGGTTTATGGATTCCGGCACACAACCCTATTTACGCCCTTCGACTTGGAATCCATCTCACCCATACCAGCCCATACCAAGCTTTATCTTCTTCCCCTTCCTTTTCGTTTCTTTGGTTCCGGATTCATTCTTTTTTTCGCTGTCAGTATATTGAATCCGATCTAGAGCCCCTCCTCCACTTCTGATGGAAAATGGGTGCACAGGTACCCACCCCACGGTCCCGCCACCACTCATTGCTTGGCGCACCCTATGCTCTTCGCCTACTGTGTCGACTTGAGCTTGAATGTTGGTTCACTGCACGTGCATTCTGTGTGTTTTCCGGCTTCGGTTCGGTCAGTCGGCATGCTTCGCTTAAGTACTCTCCATTGGCCTCGCTGTTCCTTTCGCTTCGATTGATTGCTTCTGTTCCCGTCCGTCGAAACACGAAGATTGCCCTCCCTAATGTTGTTGCCTTTATGTGCGTGTTCCCTGCTCAATTCTTTTTGTTTCTCTTCCCTTCATTCCTATGCTCAGGCTGCCGCCATTTTTTCTTCGGTTACCTTCCCTCCCCTCTTTGTTCTTCTCCTATGCGAAATCCTATACCAAAAGGAACGGAACGTCGGATTGATTGCTTTGTCTTTCGGATTTTTCCTACTAGTCGTTTATGATGTTTGTCCTACCATCCGCCGCCTTCCTCACCGGCACCCCGTTCGATTCGTTGTAACCATTACACATTTGTTGCCATCTATACCCCGCCATGCTCAATCTCTATCGCACATCGCCATCACCTTTTACATACTTGTACATGCACTCTTCACCGTTCAGATTTCATTATAGATATCGGTGCTTTTATAGTTTTAGACGCAGGGTCTGCGAACCCTGCATTACCTACCTACCTACCTGCTTATTCACCCTTGTCTACATAGTACATCCCCCTCCCCCTCCGAAATGCGCGCCTTGGTGCATTTGTCACTGTTCGCTCCGCTTGTTACCCCACATGTAGCACAACTAAACACCAAACACACTAAATATCATCATCAATTGTATTGTACTGTACACTTGTGCACTTGAGTAAAAGACTCGGGCACTCCTGAACTATTTCTCTCTAGAGAGGCCCAATAGGAAGAGCCTTATACATAGACAGGCGAGCGTTCTTTAGTCCACCAACACATAACAATTCACTTGCTTTAAAATCCCAGGTTAACTAACTTAGTGTTAGACCCTAGTACACCCGGAGTCGCTGATTCACTGACAGTGGACACATCGATAGGCAGTATGTAAGTACTAAAGGAAAGTAAACCTCCGATTCGCCGCTTGCACCATACCGCCGGGTAGAGTCACGTATATACTACACGATCTAGATCACATACCCAGCATCACCCCACTCCAGACCACTCGCTCAACTAAATCTGCACTGTTGTGGCACCCACTCAGCTGACCGCTTGCTTTATGAAAGCAGTGCACGTCAGAAGCTCAATTTGAACTTGGTGTGTCAGAGCCACCGCGCCGCAATAGGAGCTAGGAAATCCTTATCGCGCTTCTTAAACGCCCATCCTGACAAAGCGTTTGGGGTATGCCTCAGCCTCTCCATGGCGCATGGGGGAGGTGAGTGGGTCTTTTCCAACGGGGATCAGTTTGTGACCACCATCTCCAAGCTTCCTTCCGAGTCCAACTTGCTTTCAGTCTCGGGTTCCTTTGTCATGGACCTGGTGGTGCGCGGGTCGGCGATTCGAAGACTCAAGAGGCCAACTCGGGGGCAAGTAGCCGTGCATGTGACAGAATAAAGGAAAATGCTAACGGCAGCAGTGTGGATCATTCGATGGTGCATCTCGTAGCCAGTTTGGAGGCTGTAGAACGCATAATAAAAAGGAAAATAAAATAAATAGCCCAAAGTGCAGTAGAGTAGAGTACTTGGTCCTGCACAGAGTCGATCGGAGGAACGCGTCGGCTAGCGGCACATATTGTGAGACGCTGATTACCGGTGCGCTAGGTGTGCATAGAGGTTTCACTGCGCGTAGCTGGTGAACACCAGTGCGGTGCGTAACCTGAGTAAAATAAAATGCATCCCTTCAATGGGAAGGCCGCACATCGGGCGCATCACCGACGCTATTAGAGCGCGCAAAGAAAAAAAGAAAAAGAAAAGTCCACGTCGGTAACGCGGATTCGAACGGACGAACGCGTAGCTTCCAGTGCTGTGTCATCCAACAACTGAGCCAGCGTGCATAATGTATTTACTGCTCAGATTACTCCTTGCGAAACGTTGGCGGAAGACTCTGGTTCCGCATGTTCTCGATGACTCGGGTTGTTTAACAAACAAACAAGCTGAAACCGCAGTATTCAAGTCATCTTGTCTTTGTCTTCTGCACCACCATGTACCTCTTCGTCTTGCCGAATTTCCAGCCTATGCCCCTCGCCCAAGGATTGTGGCGGTTGGATCTTTTCATTCGATTAAACAAGGATTTCTGACAACGGGGAAGCGGCCATTAATCGAGGGTTGGGTTAAGCAACGTGCTAATCCGATTTTTCTCCAGCAGAGTAGCTTTCACCTCGGTCACTTCTTGTCTAGTCAACCCTTAGGTCACATCTTATCAGTATCTGCGGGGCCTACGCCGCCGACCCCAATCAAGCATATGGTTATCAGATAAATTCGCTTCTAATAGTGATAACCGTGGTCTCGATGAAAAAGGGTTCATAATTCGAAACTCGCTCTTTGCCGTTCGGTGTTCTCCATCTGGCGGCCGAAGTCCTGTCTCGACCTGCTGCTGCCAACGCGCGTTCCTGTCGCAGCGCAAACTGCTACTGCTACTAAGTATTAGTGGCGGCTCCCTTATTCTCTGCCGCATGTTCCGGCAAGCTCGGTTCGTTTCAGCTTGGATGGGACGGTGACATTTCTTCTTCTAATTCACCCTTGGAGTTAGTTTATGTAGGAGTGGATGGACAAGCCGGTACTTGTGGGTCTTCTGCGGTCGCGCCATCTCGTTGTTCTGTTCTCCAGACATTCCGACCTCGTGTTTTGCGCGTGTTTAGGCTGCGATTCGATCTCTTGAAGGTTCGAGCTGCATGACGAATCGTGATTGGGGGCTCTCGTTCGCTCGGAGGGGCCAATAATTCTCTCGAAATGTCAGACTGGTTCAAATCTTGGAAGGGACATCGACGTCCGGCATATGGACTGGCAACATTTTCTTACTCCGAATGCCCGATCGATACCTTGGAACGGCGTATGACTTGCCTTGGAACGCCAAACCTACCAACCTGAAACGGCGCCACATCCGCTGACTTCTTTGTCGACGCTCTGGCCGGTCACGGACTGGCTTACATGACATATAAACTGGCGTCCACTCTGTGCTATTGCTACGGAGCATGAATGGCGGGATCTCTGTAGCTTGTACCAGCAAACTGGAAGACTCGTGTCATCTTTCCGAAACAGGTGGATTCATACTCGAGAGGCCTCGAAGTCGTCCCAACAGTCATGAAGAAGGACCGAGCCCGATCAGGCATACAGGCTCACCTTATCTCAATTAATATGAAGATACTTCAACCCAGGATCTCAGCAAAGGCTCAAGGTAAGCGGGACTAGTGAGGTTCATGCTGGTTCATGCATACCCACTTAACCAAACGTTTATTAATTAAAACCTTTAGGCAAGTGACGATCGTTTGAGGCACGCTTGAACGTCTCCGGAGTTGGTGCGCACCAATACCAAATGCATCCAAATCTCAGAAAATTTGGAAGCTATCAGAATATGACCTGAATAATCCCCATTCTGAAAGGCGCATCTTGAATACGAGTGAAAGGCACGCCTAGTTGGTACGCCATTTGATTGACAGGGTCTTTCCTCATATCACGCTGTCTGTATGGAACCCTGTCCCCGGTATCTGAACGCGTTCCACGATAGTCAGGTTTGTGATCCATACACTCTTCCTTGTTGCGATAAGCTTTCTACTTTTGCTGGTCTGAACGCACATAAGCTGGTGGCTGAAAAACAAGATAACATTGCTCTTCAGCTCTGTGCCATCGCACACATTGGCTTTCCCCAACTTCCTGCTGTACATATCTGTACATATACGCGACACTGGCAGGGTTTCCCCACATCAGGCCATTTAAAATGCCATTTATCGCCCCGTATCACGCGCCCCGCTGACGACATGACGGTGCCTTTTCAGCAAGTTCTGTTCCCCCCGGACCGGTAAAACTAACCCTGTGATCGATCCTATCGATCACATCATGACTGCAGGCATGCGGGAGGTCACTAGGACATCGTCCATATAGTCAAAGTGAGAGCTTACAGGCCACTCGCTCCCTGTTCTATGTCGTCCATCGTCTGTCAAGTCCATTGAGATTTCTAGGCAGGCCTTGACCCCAAGGTGAGTAGTCGCTGGCGGAGGCCCCTGTTTTGTCGCTAATGAGGACCCTAGATCATCTCTGTTCCGTTGACGAGACATTTCATTAGGTCGAGTCCGGGTTCATATGTCGAATTCTACCCTTCGTCTCCCTCAAGAACTGGTAGACCATGTCATCGACCATCTATACAACGACTTTTCGACCTTGAAGTCGTGCTCAAGTGTCTCCAAGGCCTGGTCGCCCACCAGCAGGTACCACCTGTTCACCAAAGTCAGCCTCAAGGCCGGCAGTTCAGGACACGGGGTAACCTCATTCCCATCTGCACGATGCCAGAGACTCCTTTCGGTTATCGAATCTTCCCCAGAAATCGGTGGTTACATTCGCGAGCTGGATATCTGCGAGGGCTCGCCGTTCCACCCCACCCACCCAGAAATACACGCCACGACATGGATCACATCCGAGCCAGCTCTGCTAACCATCTTCAAACATCTTAAAAACCTCAGGCACCTCGAAATCTCGGCCGCGTCCACACTGTACTGGAAGACCCTCCCCGCCGCATTCCAGAACGGTCTCTGCTCGTTTCTCGCCACATCAAAACACCTCACGTACCTCAAACTCCATTCCTGGTGCTTCCCCAACTTCACCTCACTCGCGATCCTTCTCTCCCACTGCAGGCATCTCAAGGGCTTTTCCTTATCTTCGACGATGGTTGGGGAGGACGATGGGTTTGCGGAGCATCGGCTGGGTTGTGTGATCGAGGAAGGAGAGAGCTGCGACGTGATCCAATCCGCCAAACTCGACGTCCTCACGCTCGATTTTGTCACCTTTGGCTACCTCGAGTACTGGCTATTTGGAGAGACACCCATGGTCGACGTTTCCTCTCTCCGCGAACTACGGGTCTCCCACTTTTCAGACTCGACCGTCATCGAGAAGCTGCTCCTGGCTGTCGGCAACTCCCTTGAACATCTGCATCTAAAACCCGGGTTATGGAGAGGTAAGCAGATTGTGTGCGCTCCCGCGAGCCTAGGCTAATCGGCGACCCCTCCCTCCTTTTTTACTGTTATCGCATTTAGTGCGGCCTTTGGACCTTACCCGGACCACAAACCTACGCTCGGTGCGATTAACACTGGAGGAGCCTGATACCGCTATGGACTGGGCTCTAACCCTACTCTCATGCATCAAATCGACCGCCTCCTCCTCTACCATTGAGCGTATCGCCCTTGAATTCTTCGTCGGTGCCAAGGATATCGTGGGTTGGAGCTACCTGGACACTCTCCTCTCCCACCTCGACTTTGCTTCCCTGCGCCAGGTCGAGATCGGACTGTTTGCATCACCGACACAGCCGGATTTCATCAGGGCCGACGCTCATCTAACCGGACTCAAAGGCAGGGCGGAGTTGCGTATATACCAGCTCGGACTCAAGAGCCAGAGGTCGAAGCGACAGCTGTCGCCTAGGATAAGCCGTTACGAAGAACCTTAGTGAGGGAGGGGGAGAGGGGTGTCTGCGATGCTGATGCGATGATGCAAAGGTTTTCTCGATCATATGGAACGCCGATAACGACTGCTGCCACGCCGCGTTCGACTTTTCTTATATCCTTATTATGCCCCACCCAACTCTTCGCCATTATGTTTCCATGCGACTTTTATCCTGGATCTTGGACTTGCGGGGATCAACGTTGGCTGGTACTATGGTACCGCCAGACAAAGCAGCAGCTTGTCGCGATAACCCGATTTTTTGGGCCAGCGCCGAGGAGGACAACCAGCGTCTCATTGTGGGAATGGTACGAGGAGGTGGAGGAGGAGGAGGGTTCCTTTTTTGACGACCACGACACGACCCCAGAATATTAGCTATGGTACAATTTACATATAATAATACAACACATTAAATAAACATCGGTATGCATTGGAGTAGTCGTAGGTCGTTCATTATATCAGTCCGACTTGGGAAACGTGTTTCTGTAGGATGCCTTCGCCGACTGGTGGTGGAAGTGGTTAGTAGTAATTAAAAATAATTCGCATAGAAATAATTTATCTGTAGTTTCACAACTCACCATCTGATATGATCCTTTGGATTGTTTGCGTGTCCTGTTAGGGAAGAGGTGGTCGATCAGTCAGGGAGGAAGGCAACCAGCTGCGGCTGCGGCTTACCAGCATCGAAGTAAAATGCTATCAAGAAAGAAGGACGGGAATGAGCATTAGATAAAGACAGCTGTTGGTGGCGCACCAGATAAAGATGTCTCGACGATTCAGTTGTGTTCTTCTTGTGAGCGTGCGTAAAGTGTTGGCGGAAATACGACGCGGCTGCTTCGTATGTGTTGGGACGGTTTCCATAGCTCGTGATACTGCAAGGAAACGATGCTTCAGCATTTATTGCCAGCTCAGATTGGGATATCTGACGTACTATCTCTTGATCTTGACGTCCGCTGCCAGCTTTTGTCGTAGGAGGTCCGTCTTTGGAACAAGGAAATTTCGTATCAGAAATAACCCGAGCGGGCGGAAAACACGGGTACACGCACCTTGTTCAGCATCAGCACTAGATGGACCTTTTCGAATATCTTGTTGGAACAGATAGCTGTGAATAGTTGCAGGGAATCATCAATGCGATTGATCTTGGTATCTTCTTCCAGATACTGTGGTCAAGGAGGACGGTCAGTAGATGTTTGTTTCCAAGCGGAAAGACCATCTGACCTGATCGAAGGCGCTTATTGGTGCTGCAGATACATCATGGGTGAGCAAGATAGAATGGGCGCAGACAGCGTTCCTAGGATCTTACCGAGGAAAATGATTGAGATAGCTATTATAGAACGGAAACCATGTTATCAGAATCCTGCTGCTGGGTTCGTACTATCGCATCGTGCTCACCGTCATCGAAGTATGGTACCCAGGCCTGCCTCTATGGGAAGCCAACGAGGTCAGTTGAAACAAGATCAAAGATGGGAGTAAGGCAAAGGACTGACTTGACCACGCTGTAATGACTATTAGTATTCATCACTCCAACTAGGAAGTCGTCGAGACATACCGCACCGCCGACATCGAAAAGCCTCCAATTGTACGACGTTCCTCCCATCAGCACGGAGAAATTGTGTTCGATAACTCCAAGCGTTCGTAATCGAACCCGCAATATGTCATCTTGGGAATAGAAGATGAGTTCGGCACTCTGTTTTGAAACACGGCAGACGACCTTCTCATTACTTACCCGTAGTCGGCATGTAATCTGGCTGTGTTATCCGGTGAATTTGGTCGAGAAAGCTTGGGACCAAGAGTCAGCGTATCGCAAGCAGACAAGGTCTAATTAAATCACTAACAATTCTGCAGATTCCTCCACTCGGATCTTCCGCTCCTCAATATAGTGTTGGACTGTTGGGTGCTTCCAAAGCAATTTGATTTCGTTGGCAACTCTGGATAGGGTTTGAGCGGCGACCGTTGCGGTCTCTGGGAGCTTGAGGCTAGCTTTCTGGTCAAGCATCGTCTGCCACCCAGAGCGAACGTATGCTCCACTTCGTCCCCCGGGAATCGAAACACCCCCGTTGATTTCTGAGGCAAGGGCGTCCTCCATGGCCACCAAAGGCAAAAGTGCCGTCCGAACATTGGACAGATCTTGTACAATGTCGTCTGTCGTAAACTCGTTACCCGGGGTTCGCGAGGCAAACTCGAAGTCTAGCTCAGCTAGAATCATACGAACAGCCTTGATGATGTTGAAGTAGACCGCGGGGCGCCATGATGGTCGTTCAGAGTCCAGGGTGCCCTGTGCGTAGAGCAGCTGGAAGTGTTTCTGTAATGTGGATTTACCTAACGATAAACAATGTTATCATCCAGTCATAGACTCCATGGCGATCAGGGCGACGATTACCTGACTCGGCCTGTCCGAGAAGAAGGACTGTGAAGACGTCAGCAAGGGTTGACAGGGTCGCTGTCCCGCCCAACGGTACCTTTGACCTCCTTGCGCTTCCTTTCCTTCAGCAAAGCTGCCTCTTTCTGTGCAGGGATGCAATATTGAGTCAGTCCACAGATCGACAAAGGTTCCGAACGTGTACAAACCCTCAACTCCTCGTCGATCCTCTGGCTTATGATCTCCGGTGTGGACAAGTTCGGGGCTGAGGCTGGTCTCCTTGGCGCATGCGGTGGAGTTGACATAACGGCGTAAAGGGCTGAAACAGGTTGCGAAAGTGGGCGGCCTGAAGGGACAATGATAAGTTTATTAAGAACTATGCGTGCGCGTGAGGGGCTGATGGGAGAAGGGCAGAGAGCGGGGACATTGGTCGCTTCTGATCTCCAAGCCCTGACGTTTCAATTGATGCCTTAGCGCATTCTGGTTTCCATAACGCGTGATCCATCCCTTTCAGAATCACATCATCAGAACCCGTAGATTTCCTATCACCTTGATATATAATAAGCGCTGAGGATAGCTTTGGACTGCAGTATAGAGGGCCGTTTTTACGCAGCCAGGTATCCTAAAAAACAAAGGAGCACTAAACCTATCGTCTGTATGGGGAGAACCTTGGTCGATCGCTCTGGTATATAATCAGGATTCTTTGATATAGAAGCTGATTGAAATGAAGCCTGGAACCAAAGCTACCAAATGCTGTTGCAGGTCTCAGCCTGACATACAGATTGAATGCATAGTTGGATTAGTGTTTGACTAGATGAAGGTTCCGATTAATGTTGGCACACTGAAAGGACACTGTATAATCATAGCGAAGTCTGCCGAGCCGTCCATTACAGCGCTGAGCCTAAGCCCGTTCTGTCTCCGTAATAGTTCATTGCTCGCCCCAGAGTGGTACCGCTGCGCGGTCTTTAAAATTTCATAGGCGAGCCTTCGGCAATATTAACTTGAAAGTGCTCTTTGGAAGTTGTGGAGTGTCAATGAGAAAGCCGTAGCGCATGGTCGTCAATCCGTATCACGAATCACTCCGTCGTTGTGTAGCGGTGTGCATTATGAATGCTCCGTAAAGAAGATATATCAAGCTCCGCGCAAGGCTCGTCAGCCAGTAAAGGATTGAGATAGTTGGCAGCGTGGAGATATTGAAAGGATGCGTAGCGATTACCAGCCTCTGCCTAACGGCAAGTATGTAATGTCGTTATTCGCTGCGAACAAGATTCTATGGAAAATGTGTTAGCCACCTGGGGTTTGCAGATCCATGGCGCCGAATTGCGAGCGACGTTATTCTGTCATTATTCTTCTTGATAAGTATCAGGCGTAAGAGATCGAGTAGCGTTCGGTTGTTGGGCGTTCGACGAAAGCAGACAGCCGTCAAGTCCGAAATACTCAAGGGAAAGAGGAAGTCCGAAGAAGTCTGAGACTGAAGCTGAGTTTCATTGAACTGTTACGGGCCGCACGTGCCGCCGTCGGCACGTGCCGAGCAGCAGCCATCACGTGAAAAGCCAACACCTCGCGTCGCCAATTCCGTATTTCTCGGAGTCTTCTCTCGCAACAGTCTTGTCTTCCAATTGAATGGCTCCAACCTCGCCGACATAACGCACTTGTAGTCCATATCCACAAATATTCGATAATGCTGAGCACCAGAGGACACCATGCGACTTATGAAACGCCGTATCGGGCACTGAGGACTCCTGGGCGAGGTTTGAAACGCTCAGAGAATTTGAATGCTGGAGCAAGAACAGTGGGGCCAAAGGGGAAGGCTCTCGCCCTTCACACACCTTTTGCAAAAAACACTCGTATGTGCCTATAAATCCTTCTCAGTAAATCTAACTACATGGTTCGTCTAGTCCATCTGAAGGGTGGCCTCACGACGGCCGGTAAATCGCGAGGTCTCGTCGACAAAACACCAGCCCCGAATCGCCTCCATCAAGATGCCAACGGCGGCAACGAGAAAGACGCGCTTGGAAAACTTCCAAAGCTTGTCTTGCTCGAAACGGAGTCCACCGCTTCGCCAGATATTGCAAGACCCAGTTCAACCAGGAAGCATGCACGGCTTCCACGTAGTAGCGTTGGGAGGAAGTTCGAGACGCCCATGAACAAGGGCAACTACTGGGACGTTGGTGATGTCGACTTGAACTCCCCTGAAGCTCAACTTCAGGAACCCATTGTTGAGGAAATAGACTGTCAAGCTGAGATCGAGTACATGCCACCCAATACCCTCCGTATGTTCTATTTCTCCAGCTGTCCTATGATCGGAAACTGATTACATTTCAAGACCTCGCAGACGAACCTTGCTTCTACTTTGATCTGCCTGACTACAATGCGTTGGCCCAAGACTTCCGTAGCGCTGTGTTCTCTGCACACACGGACGACGCTGTGCCACAGCTGCCAAACCTTGACGAAATCAAGCCTGTACTCGAACCATGGAGTCCTTTCCCACAGAGGGAGCTAGGTATGTTTCATCGTCAAGCTGAATAACCTAACCCTGACCCTTTGTCTCAAGAGGATGACGATCCGTTCCGTCAAGCCAAAACAAAAGCTCCATTGGCAACAGTACCAGCGAAACGCGGTCTTCTCGCCACCAATTCGAAACGCCCAGTTTCGACCATTCCCCCATCCTCGAAAGCTTTACAACCCAAGATTCAACGACCAGCAACAGCAACGTCTATCAAGCCTAGCCCAGCACCCCGATCAACAGGTTCGTCGACTGCCCGAACTCCCGCTGTCACCAAGACGCAAGCTCGTGCCCAATCCACGACCGCGAAACCATCTACATTGAGACCTCTTCTATTGACTTCGAGGACGCAGCAGCCTGGATCTAGTGCTGCACCAGCCAAAATGAATTCAATACCCAAGGGGAATGGCCCACAAAATCGAGATATATTCAATTTTAGCGACCTGTCGATCGAAGACGATTTTATGTTCGATGTTTGATTTTTATTTACAATGACTGTGTACTATATAAAGTGTTCCTGATGTGTTTATTAGCAATACCATCTCATTATCTTCAAAGCTCGAAGCTCAGCTCTGATGATGCTTAAGACATGCTGTCTTCTGGCAAAAATGCATACAATACAGCTATAATACATCCTGAATGGTTATAGTCCTACAACTACAAATAGATAATGTGTCGGATAAAGCAAGATAGGAAACGTAAAAGACCAGAAGATCTATGTAGGATGGGAGATAAGGTAGCGAATCGAAAGCAAGGGCAACAAAAGATGTACACGACTATATGATAAGGGAATATATAAAAGAAAACCGATAACGAGCTATTAAATATTTCGGAGTACGGAAGATAGATATTCCAACGTCCGTTGGTCCAACTGGCATTCGAGTAGTGCCGATAAGACGTCAGATTTGTCCAATGTTGGTGAGCATAATCGCTGGGCCAGTGCACTTGCCGCGTTCTCGATCCTGGTCGCCAGAGAGTCTAATACGAGAGTCAGATCAGTGTCAGTGGACTGTTCGTTAATGGGCGGTAGCAGAATGTCGGGATCGGCCATCAGAACAAGAGGCGATTCCTGCTCCTTCTCCTCCTCATTCTCTAGAGTGTTAGATAGTGATTGGATGCTGCCCTTCCTTGCATGCGGTGTTCGGAATAGTCGGCCTCCAGAAAGTGCCTCCAGACGTAGACAGAGAAGCCCGAGGTCCTTGGTTTGAGGCACGCTGAACTGGACACGAGAAGCCGAGTTTGTGGAGGAGGAAACCTTGAGGCTATGCCGACCTTCCAATCCCTTGGGATAGATTGCCGACAATACCTCGGTAAACTCAAAGCCCTTCAGCTTAACCTCTCCGACAGGTACCACAACAACGCCCATGTTCTTGATGGCATCCACTGCCTGTTGAGTTTGGATTCTGCTATATTCGGTTTCCGGTTCCGTCTCGAATACCCTGGCGCCGATTTCTCGGAGGATATCCACGCTGATCATAATCTGACCTCCCGCAGCACTACTTTGTATACGGGCAGATCGATTGACGACAGACCCAAAGTAATCCATGCGGTTGGTGATCACGTCCGTCTCACACACAGGAGAACCGCAGTGAATTCCCATCCGCACCGACAACCCACGCGCAACGAGCAGCCCATCATCGTCAACCGCCCCCTTCCCATCCTCACATTCCAGGATTTCCAACGGCCACGACTCTTTCATCAACTCTGACTGTACAGTCAGACACCACCACACAGCAGCAAGCGCAGTTGGGAAGGAAACCATAAACGCGTCTCCTTCAGTCTTGACCTCGTAACCACCACAAATTCGCAGCTGACGACGGAGCAAACTGTTGTGAAGACGCATCGCCATGGGCATCCCGGGATTGACTTCCCAGAGATGTGTTGAGTTGACGATATCGGTGAACGCCAGTGCGATATGTCCGGTCGGAGGATCGACCTCGGCTTGCATATAGCGATTCTCTTTGATAGGAAAGTCTTCCCGCTTTGGCCTGGTCTTCTTCGCCGGGATGAGGATGTTGCTGTCCCAAGTGCCTTGTCGTTCTCGACGCGCAGCCTCCTCCTTGAAAAGATCCCGAACCATGATCACCATGATCATCGTGCTGCCATCTGCCCCATAGCTGATCGCAAAATCACGTAGCTTCTGCGCTGCAATCATCGGATCCGTCTCGTCCCTGTCCGCCCTGACAATGTCTACGGCAGTCTGATAAGGAACGTACTCCCAGAGACCCCGGTTCGCGACGATGATGAACTCGTCCTGTTCCGTGAGTTCCCAAGTAACGATATCAGGACGAGCATGGACAACCGGAACGAGATGGAAATGTCCAAAAGACCGCGACACCTCCACTTCCTCGTTGATTAGACCCGAAGGTGCAATCCAACCCTCGGCTGACCGAATGTGATTTGTTTCATCGCGATCGTATGGGTCATGTCGTCTTGAAAGACTTCTGGCGGTACCGCTCCTCGAGACTACAGCCAGCGCATCCCCCACATTTCCAACGTAGACGGTCTTTCCCATGAAGTAGACAACGATCGAAGAGGCTCCCGCTCGCATCAACGCTGGATCGTTGGTCAAGGGCACGTTTGTGTTGCAGGTCCCACTTGCTTGCGAATTCTTCCGTCTGAGGTCCGAAAGGTGTTTATGCAGATTCTGGTTGAGTTTGAGGAATGTCCGCCTCAGCGCATCGGGAACAGGACCACCTTTCGACAGCTGATGGGTGAAAACATCCTTGAACTTGTCTTGGAGATATCTAGACAGCCTGGTCGGACTGGTATGCGGCTGTAACCCCTTTGGTGGATGTGACCTTCCAAACATGGCGAAAACGGCCTTTCCGGGCTCGTTGGTAAACTCGTACACCAAATCCAACATATTGAGAAGGTCGTTTCGTCCCAGCGAGTCTGCGATTCCGTACGCCATTCCGTTGATTGTGGAAGGCGACGTTCGAACACGGCGAAGGTCGTTGTTGTCTGGGATATCGGCGTCGGCACCAGTGGTCGTAATGCCAATGGTCACGTCCATCAAGCCCAGAACGCGAAGGGAGGTGAGCTCCTTGAACCCCGCAAGCGATTGCCTCCCGATTTCATGGCTTTTGCGACCTCCATGATTACTTGTCGACGTCCGACTCGATTCGCCCTTGATTTGCAGACGGTTGTTCCCCGACAGGTTGAGATACTTGAGTCTCTTGTTGAAGTTCCTGTAAAAGAAAAACGATCGTCAATAAATAGCTCGACAGAGTGCCTGGTCAACGCACCAGTTCCAATCGAACTCCCAATTGTTGATGTTATACTTCAACATGTTACTCCCAACATCCAGGATACTCAAATCCTTCACCTTCCCAAGTTCCTGAGGCAACGTTTGCAGCCGATTGCCATTGAGGTACAGCGTGGAAAGCCGCTTCATCCGATGGAGGTCTTCCGTCGGGATGCTCGTCAACTTGTTGCCACTCAGGTACAGCTCCTCCAAATGGACCATATTCCGGAAAAAGATGGACGGCAGCTCTTGGATCTCGTTGAATGAGAGATTGAGGACACGGAGCTCCTTGAAGATCATCAGCGGGTGAATTGTATCATCCGTCAACCGATTCTCTCCAAGATAAAGCTTCTCCAAAGAATGGACCAACGGCGGGAGGCCAAAAAGAGACGTCGTCGAGGCTGTAGATCCCTTCCTTCCAAGATGAGGTGCCATGGGGTCGTCGAAGATGGTATCGTTTGGAGCAGGCGGATCGTGCCAAAATCTTAGGAAATTCGAGGTGACGTTGATCCTTGTCAAGCTTGCACAGTTCCACAAGGTTGAAGGGAGCTCGGTGAGCTGGTTGTTGTGTGCATCGAGGGTTTCCAGTTTCTGGAGACGGCCAATGGAGTTAGGGAGTTTGTCAAGGTGGTTGTCGGAACATGACAGTGTTTCCAGCCAGCTCAGATCTCCGAGGGTGTCCGGAATTGCGCGGAAGGCGTTGTGGTCGAGTCGGAGCGTGCGTAGTGAGGTCAGTGTACCGAGGGCTAAGTCGTCAAGGGATGATAATTTCGCATAGGAAAGGTCGAGAGAGGTGAGGGAATAGGGTGAGCGGCCGAGAGGCCCGGGGATGAGAGAGAGTTGGGTAATATCATTATGCGACACGGCGAGTGTTGTAAGGTTGGGGCCGATGGAAAGGTCAAGAGCGTGAATAGAATTGTGCTCGGCTTCAACAGTTCGAAGTTTCGGAAGCATGAGCACGACTGTCAGGTCCGAGACTGTGTTCCGCCTACAGTCGAGAAGATGAAGATTGACGAGCCGCGATACTTCAGTTGGGAATCTGGCGATCTGGTTCCCAACCAGAATTAGTCTCTCCAGATGCTTGAGTTGGCCTATCTCCTCAGGGAGGTCTGTTATTGCGTTGAATGAGATGTCGAGGTCGAGAAGATTTTCCATTTGAAAGACTACTTTCGGGAAACATTTGAAGCGGTTGTTGGAGATGTTGAGAGTAGTGAGGTTTCGCAGGCGGCCAAAGTGCCATGGCAGGGCGGAGAGTTTGTTGTTCTGAACGAAAAGACACAGTAGATTGGGGATGTGATCGAGGAAAGCGTCCTCTAGTTCCTTGATTCGATTGGAGGATAGGTCTAGACGATGGAGAGTAGTGGAGTGCCGAACGCTCTGTGGGACCTTTTGCATGGCCATGTTGGAGAGCCGAAGCTCGCGCAGGGTGGAGCATGATTGAATAAAGTCGAGCGGAATTTCGAGCATCGGATTCCGAGAAAGTTTAAGCGAGACAATTGAATCGGCGTTTTGGTGGAGTACGACAGGGATGGTTCGCAAGCTGCGACCTGTAAGGTCAATGAAATCAAAGTTGTCAAAGTTGAGATCGTCCTCCTGAGGAAATGTTAGAGAGATTTGCGTGATAATCAGGCTTTACGCACCGGAGGACCAAGAAATTGGCTTTTGTAACAAAATTTGAACAGGAACGGAAGATCGTCATTGCCCATATTTTCGAGCCCATCGACAGTTTCGTAACCCGCCAACTTTAGTCGTCTGATGACTATATGTGCAGGTTTTTCATTTGGGCCAAGTAATCGCTCTGACGAACCCAGTTAGACCAAATTAAGCATAAATGAAGGCACATACCCCTTCCATTTTCGTCCAGATATAACTTGTGTTGTTCACTTCTTTCATGGTCCCGTAGTACTTTGGCGGTCAGCTCCTTGCTCAGATCCGCTACCGTACACGACAAAGGAAATGTGATGACGTGCATCCGACCGTTCGAACGATATATTTTGATCTTGCAGGCTACCTTATCGATATGCGAGAAACGCGCTTTCCTAGATTTCAAGGACCTGTTCTGCGAAGACGATGGGTCGATGGGTGGTAACGGATGCCGATCATGGGGCACTGCAGTACTGGCCATCTTCGCAACCACTGTGCCAGGGCTATGAGTGCTCTCGTCCGAGCTGGAATACGCCGTGTCCTCCATGTTGTCACCGTCCGGAGACTGCGGTTCAACTGCCCAGCTGTCTGGTGGTTTCCATATAGGACTGTCTTCCGTCCCGTTGACCACAGCTGACGATATCGACCCTGCTGACCGACGTGCGTTCGGAAATCCGTTTGGCGGTACAGCGGTCTTTGGAGAGATTTGAGACGGCCTTCTGGTTTCGTGGGCGCCAGGATAGTTGTTGCGTCGCGAAATTGAAGGAGCCTTCGAGAATGGGTCGGGGTTGCTGAAAGTCGATGTAACTGGATTAACTGGGTAAATCATCGTCCCGTAATCAGACCCTCCGCCGTCGCTGGGAGAGCTGAATCCGTTGGTGTGGTGCACGTTTGGGTTGAGAATTCCAATCATGTCATCGGCATTCATTTCAACGAGGGGTTGTTGGACGACAGGGGGTGGGGTCGCTTCTCTCGGCGGCGGTTGGACAGGCTGGGGTGCTTTCTTCTTCTTTTCCTCCTTCGGTTTGGAAGGCTTAGGCGTTGATTTAGATATTGAGAGAAAAGAGCCATTTCTCTGGCCCAGCTGGAGAAAAGAGGAAGATGGCATTGGCGGTGCAGGCGGTTTGAGAGAAGGGTGCTGGGTGGCTTCGGAAGCGCTGCCATCCGAGGGTCCAAGATTCGCCTTGCTTGAGCGGCTTCGTAGTTTTTGTGATATGAGGCCGAGATTGAAGGATGACTTTGATTTGCGCAGCTCCACTGACTGTGACGAGGATCCACTGTAAACGTTCCCTCGCGACGATTCGCCGTCGCCGTCGACTGATCTCCTGTTGTCCGGTGGGATGGCCAGCGTACTCTGAGACTCTGAATGTCGTCCATATCGACTCCCATTGCTATAGCTTCCACTCCGTGCCGATGCCAGAGACGATATCGAAGGCTTTGGGGTGAAATTGAACGTCCGGAGTGGTGACTTTGGCGGTGGCGTCGGCTGGTCAACCGAGTCAGTAAATACGACAGAAAAATGCAGTAGAACGACAGATAGTATCTTGAAGTCCACGGTGGACACACATGATATGGATAAAAGCAACTTACAGGTTCATCCAGCCATGGTGCAATCGTAGAATTATCGTTGGTTGGGCCAGGCGCTATATACTCCATTCTGGCGCGGCCATAGTCGTCGACGGCATCCTCGCTTAGTCTCAAGCTAATCCCAGAGTCTCTGCGATCCATGTGGACTCAGAAACTGCGAATTTCGCCCTAATGTCGAGAATGATAGGTGGAAGAAAGGGATAAAGGTGGAAAGCGGCTGACGGCGCCGTTCCCAATACATCGGCAATTAAATTGATTACCGGTTTCTTCCTGCCCTCATCTGGTTACTCGCAACCGCCGTGGATTTTGACTCTTCCGCTGCAGTTCTAGAAAACAAAGCAACTACTGGAGGCAGGGTCTTAGGCACGTGTATCTATCTGGCTGCTGGCTGTCTACAACACACTTAATCTCGCACTAGCTTAGAATTTCTTCCCAGTTTTTCAGAATTTCAACAGTCGCTTGGACGCGAGCTTGGGCTAAGGTTTCTGGTCCGGTCTTTTGCTCGCACTTTGAACTGCATAGGACGCAACTTTCTTGTCAAGGGCTCATTATGCAAACCTGGATTTCTCTCCGTCTAAAGGCACCACTTCGGACGTAGCAGCCAAACCAGGCCTCGCCGAGTTCTCAATATCATTGTTGCTGTCCTCAATGACCAGCGACGACGCGGATAAAAATCACCCTGACCACACAAAGATACAAATGTCTTTGTTCAATTTCAGGGTATCCCCCTGGGTGTGCCATGTTTTCGCGCTTAGGAGCTAATGTGTTTGTACTACAAGGGGAAACGCTTAGCATAAGCGAAAGAAGCCCATCGGCGCTATGAACTCAACAGGATTCTTCAGCATACCATTGCAGCTTGCGCCATGTTGCCGAACCAAACCAATCTCACCTTATTCTGTTGCACGTCTCTCATGACGGCAGGTTCTTTTGCTGAACGACTTTCTATCGACAACTAATTTAACTCGCAATATCTCGCAGCGGCAATAACGGGGTGGAACACGGGAGAGGGTCAGCCAGGGCTGCCTTGTTCTCGCTTCCTGGGCGATCATTTGCAAGAACGGAAGACAGAATGGTACCTGGGTACCTTTGTATTTCTTGTTATGGAACTCTCGGAGTTTTTGCTCCCTATGCTGGATCCCCAGGCTCCTCCACACCGACACTGCAACTGAGCCCGAACGTACTGAAAGCCCGCACAAAATGCACTTCACTGTCACTTCAACCCCTTACAATTTCTTCAACGTCAATTAACCGTGTCAACGTTGGTTGAAATGTCGATTCTTTGACCAGCTGACCCCTCACACAACTCGAGCTTTTCATGTGCATCTTGTTCAGTGCAATCTGTTATTATTAGGTTACATACAGAATAACGAGTTACAATGACACCCCAAAGACACTCTCATTTGTAAATATCCAGCATGCTAGCTAGACGTGTCGAGAGTGCTAATGTGCGTCTTCAATACTAGTTGGCCAATCACACATTCAAAAACTCCACATCAATCCGAGTTCCCTTAGCCCTAATTGCCTTCTCGTCTGCAACACCAAATTGAGGCACGAACCTCGGCTCGTACTTCAGCCCATGAACCACTATGTTCAGCTCATCCAAGACGCACGGGGCAAGCAAGACGTCCTTTAGCCTTTCCTGCGTGAAGTACCCCAGGTTGAGGGTACTCAAGTAGAGCGCAGACGTGAACCCGTTCGATGGCGACCAAATCGCTACTCCCAATTTACTGATCGAAGGTGCGAGGGCCGAGAAGAACGACTGCTGAATGGGCCCCGTGTACTGGAAATCGATCAAAGATCGACACGTCTTTGCGATTAATGTCCCGGCCTCTGGTTTTCCGGAGGTACTGTGCGAGAAGCTGAGGTGAAGAACCGTAAGACTCTTCCCGATGCTATTCAATCGCACCAGCTCGAGAACGTCTGTAGGTCGAAGGATCGAATTTCCTTGAAGCAGGAACTCTCTGAGGTTGGATTTGAGCACAGTCCTTTTCCGAACTGGATCGAAGATCGGTTCGCCGATTCTGCTGAACAACTTGGCAAAGTCGTTGCGAAAGGGGAAGCAGTCTTTGAGGACAAGTTTGGTGAGGTTGGGCATGTTGGAAGGGAGGTGAAGGGTTGGACGGCTGTGACGATGGACGTACTGCCAACCGACCATTTCCAAGTGATGGAGGGATGGACCAACTTCTACCAACGCGAGACTTGTTTGTTTGTAGCCAAAGTGTGTGAGGACCAAAGTCTCCAGCGAGTTGTGGAGGTTTGGGAGAGTCCTCGATTTCCATTGGCGAGTTTGAAAGGCTGGTGTCTCCCCGATCAACTCTAAACGCCGGATTTGGGCATTTTTGAGCCTCTGCAAGTGAGTGTTGAGAAGAGCGAGGCCTTCTTTGGACTGTTCGATGGAGACCTTGGTGGGATTGCCACTGAGCCCAGATATAGTGAGGATTTTGATCAACTCCGGATTCCTACATTGCGCCATTAGCCCAATGGTGGGTTTAACCTGATCAATGGATGTGGAAGGCAGGAGGACATGGTCGTAGAGTAGGAAGGAGATAACGGAGTCCCATTGTCCTGAGACGGCTCGAAGAGCAGCAAAGAGTGTTAGCTGCTGATAGTAGTCGATGATGGTGTCGGAGGTTGGTGTTGGTTTGATTGGGGGAAGCAAACACTTGAGTATCTGGATTAACAGCTCGTTCGGTAACTCCTGTCTGGTCATCTCAAGACCTTTAGCGACCGTGTAGTCTGCGTATTGTGAGTCGTGGGATGTCTGTTATCAATCGTGTTATCTTCTGATCATTCGCAAATAAGGTTTCAAGCCACCATCAACTCTGAAAGGATTGACCATGCCGCTTGAAGCTTATTTTTTGAGGCTAAAGCCTCGCTCTATTTGGATCTTGGTTGGACCAGCATAATATCGCGGCGGAGCAATGATCTCCTGAGGAGATCACTCCGGTCTTCAGTTGGTCTTCAGCCCGCGACCTATCCTTCGTGGTTCCTTCGCTGACGTCATCCATATTCGGAATAGCCGCCCAGGCCCGAAGCGGGGCCGGGTCTGTCGATCGTGCACGGACCAATGGAGAGAGATTGGCTTGGCTTCCGAAAGTTCGTTGCCGGCGCTGACTCGTACTCGGTTGAATTGAATCTTCTTACCATCGACACTGCCGTTCACGAACTCGCACACCCTGCAGCAGAACCGGTTACAGCACGGAAACAAGCTTTCTGATTGGGCTTGATAAGGGTCACTAATTTGGATACACAGCGTGTCAAACGGTGATGTCAAGGGCGACAGAGAGGTGGTCATTCGGTAAAGAAGTGCCCACCAAGTCTTCCTTGGGTCTGTTGCCAAGCTTTCCCATAAACGAACACCCGTAACAACCCCAGACTTATCTTGGAGATACACGACGAGCAGGAAGAAACCACGACGGCAGAGATATATCGTATCATTGAACGATCATTGGGCGCTTGATAGTTTTAGCTGTCAGTGGGAAAAAGAAGGTGCGTTCGAAGTGCTAAACCAGATTTCAGCCAATAGCTGACCGGATTCTCCGTCTAGACTTGCGCGATGGCTCCTCAAACCGCCTTGTTCGACAGGCTTTCAACACGAACCAGCGGAAATGGACGACTTCGAGGACTATTTGGCCGCACCAGGTCTCGTAAAATCGTCCTTCTCGCTTGCCTTTCAACAGCGGTTTTACTTCTGCTTTACCTTGGGACGTACAGAGACCCCCTATCTGGGTGGTCTCTAGGCACAATGTCGTTCGGAATACTCAGGGGTGCTGGGCGATTACGCTCTGTATGCTCCCCCGAAGAATACGCAGCCGGAAATTGGTTATATCGCCCTTACCACACACGGCCTGGACCGCTCACCAAGACCTACGACACCAATTCAACGATATTGGAAGAAGGTGACGACGACCCATTCACCGAAAATCCAGCCATCTTGAGAAACATGACCAAATCTCAAGACATCTTCAACTTCACCCGCTTCGATGGATGTGCAAGCTCAAGGGAATACTTTTGGCATCTTGCTGCCGATTCACACAAGCAATTCGACCGCTTCCCGGGGCCTACTGAGTGGGAGTGGGTGCCTGGAGGGCGGTGTAAGAGTCCATCAGGGCTCAGGGACTGGAACAGGGAGGATGTGGTGAAGGAATTCGCTGAAGGCGGCGGGTGGCTTTTGGTCGGTGGTAAGTCATTGTCTTTGCTACTGCTCAGTATACAATCTTCAGCTTCTGCGTAGACTCCGTCACGGAAAACCACTTCTTCTCCCTATCGTGCTTGTTATACCCTCATGTCATCGGCTTCCCCGACTACAATAAGCTGACTGGAATGTACGACCGGTCCTGGGCTCAGCACCTCTACCTCAATCCCGATTCCCCGATTCTCAAGGATATAAATCTGCCTTCCGGGTTCAATTTGTCGTCCACGCCTTTGGTCACCTTCCGCCGTGTTGACCTCCTTTGGTCCAAATCCGAATTGGAAACGATGCACAAAGAGCTTCACCCCGAATTCTACGATACCACCTCGTCAGAAGGCTTTAGCCTATTCGGCGAAGAAAGAACATGGAGCATTCCCCCCAAAGAATACCTCGACATATTCTATAAACCCCTCCCCGAAGGCAATTATGCTACGATGGTTGTCAGCACCGCGGGCCATTGGACAACCAACCTTTTCCGTGGGTACCACTTGGACGAAAAGAACAAGAAACATGACGGCCCTCCCATCGGCTACGATGCTTTAATTGGATTCTACAATGAGGTCATGTCTCGATGGGCAGAGGATGTTCAGCACCGGTTGACGATTGAGAAGAGCAACGATGTGAGTCATGCTCAGAGGCTGGGGCGTATATGGTCGACAAAGGATTCGGCTGGGAATCGACGGAGGGACAAGAAGGTGCTTGTTCGGGCATACCTCCCTGGCCACGAAGATTGCCACAAGAAACGCTCCCCTTGTGAGGAGATACAGCCATTCCAGTGGAACTTTTGGAATTGGCCAATTATTTGGAAGTTCAATGAAGTCTTTAAGGTAAGGGTTCGTTCATCTGGGGATTGTTATCACCATCTCACCAAAGGTGTTATGAACAGAACCTCCTTTCAGTTCGATCAGAACATCCAGACGTGATTTACCTCCCGATTGATAGGCCTGGACGCCTACGACCAGATGCGGTTGGTGAACGTTATTTCTCGCTGTTCCTCGCACTAACAATGCAATATATTATATTAGCACTCCACTGGCGACTGTTTGCATATCATGTCGGGAGCCGGAGTGCTCGAGGGATGGTCACACTACATTTGGCACTTCATTACCCGGGAGATTTAATTACTTCTCTGGAGGGGTTGGACTGCATGTATTCTGTGTTGACAACTGTTGGTGGTTATCGTTTCGGGTTGAGAATACACATTAGCATCGCCAACTAGTTGGTAAGTTGAACCGAAGTCGTACAATTCTTCTTCAGGATTCAATGACAAAAGCCGCTCGTATATGATAACAGCGATCTTGAGAACCACATTGGCTTCATCGTCGCGGCCGAGGCTGACAAGTGATATCGGGACAGGTTCGCTCTAGCGCCTGTAATTGTACAGGTCACAGGCCAGGTTGAAGAGCGACTGTGCCACATCTGCGTCGAAGCGCTGTGGGCCCTTGCGCGTCGGATTTCCGTAGCCCCTGACCAGGCTCGATCGATTCCGCCAACGTGGACCATGGTGGGCGACTTGGAAAGGTACAAGGCATAGCTGGTATGGGGGCTGGTTAGTTGGGCTTCGTACTATGCTGCAGGGTCCGCTTCTGCGCTTCTGCAAGCTTGCGACGTAGTATTGCGAGCGAAATTCCGTTGAAGGTAAGATTAGTTAAGTGAGGGGTCCTGAATCTTTACAAGGCAATGCAAAAGCATCACAGCTTCCTCCGCTCAAGCTGCAGCATCCGCTGCTTTCCCAACGCCAACCAATGGCGATGCTTGGTGTTTTCTTGAAGGTAAACAGTCGCTTCGTTGTAACGCTTGCGGGAAACAAGATTTTTGCCTGTCCAGTAGAGTCCCATATCCAGGTGAACGCAAAAAATGCAGGCTGAGCGGCCTCCAGCTCACGAAAGGTATCGATGACCGTCAGTTCTACTTCAGCCTTCGTATGATTCTTCGGAGCGATGTCAGATCCTAATACTTGACTCGCCATATCTGACTGGTTGAGGTCAGTCGACGCGTCGTGGTAAGGGTTTCTTCTGCGATAACGTGTCCTTCGAACGAAGGCGGGTGTAGAGCAGCTGTGAAAGCACCCACACTGGCAGCATACACTTGAGCTTCATTGACGGGTCTGCTGGACTCGAAGGAAATGTGGAGTGTCTAACGTGAGGAATTGACCTGTGAGCAAAATGCTACATATCGAGGGATGTTGATTAATTACTGACCAAGGTTCTCTTGCGCAATATCAACGAGGTGCCCATGGAAGCACTGGTCGCAAGCAGGTAGAGAGAGGTTTCAACCACGACTTCGTAAATAAGCACGCAGTGAACCCTGAGTGAGCCCGAGGGTCGGCATATTTGAAGAAATGAGCTCTTTCTTGATGATAAGGAAGAAGGGAGGTGGGGAATGTCGTGTCAGGAACTCTCGGAGAAAAGTTGGAGAAGTTGGATGGGGGTTTTAGGAGTGTCTCTGGAGTAATCCTGAAGCAATGGTCAGATGAAAGTGCAGATCCTGTGGATATCTTCCACTGTGATTCCCTCCGGCGCGTAAAGGGCAGCAGAGCCGTGGACAGACAGTGGCTCCATCAGTGTGACGATCACAACATTGTATTTTTCCACAAATCTACGATCCGTCCACTGCAGCTTGGATAGGATGTACGCATAGAGTGATCCCAGCTTTTTTGTGGGACTTTCCGACTCCATACAATAGCTGCTTGCCCGTTTGACAGTGTCGGCGAGCTCTGTGGGTGGAGAGTTGTGTGAGTTTACGCTTGAGAACTGTTTTGGCCCACAGGAATATAATTAGCCCCTCACTAATTTGTCGAGCAACTCGGGGGTTATCTCCAGGTGGGCGTCGGGAGCTGCTAGCTTTATTGCAGTCGAGATTAGTGGAACCTGTCGAAGAGCAGGTTTCGAGAAAGTTTGCAACAGGCGCCACATTCAAATGAAAAATGAGACTCCGATGTTATCGGACGACATTTTGAACTCGACACTCACAAACAACAACTCCTCTGATTCAACGCCCTTGCATCTACCTCACGTCAAGCCTCCAATGTCGCCTGGTTAAACACTTCGAGTGGCACGCCTGCTCTGTTTCCGTGCCTCAACACCACCCACCACCACATGCTCAAACCAGGTCTTACTCACCAAATATGTCCACTGAAAGCAGATACGACCTGACAGTCACGAACTGGTCAGCGAGTGTAAAACCATGGCGGTAGCTCACCGTTGCCTAAATGCCACTCCAATAGGACGACCCTCGTTCGCAGTACTCACTGCTGCTTCCCACGTAGGAGTCCGAGAGGGGACGACGAAACAGGAGTGCGTATGTGGGGGATAGAACTCATGCAGCGACTTGGAGAGGGATTATAGGGGCTGGTGCCAGGGCCTGAAAGGTACTTATGCTCATTCACTTCTATTGCAAGTTTTGGTATGCTGATGATAAATCATATTAGTTGTGCGCAGACTAGAAGAAACGGTGGAAGAAGGACAACGACAATAGTCAGCATCGGGGATTTATCCTTTCGCGTTCCATTCCCTCCCCGTTGCAACGAAGCCCTAGAAAGGCCGAGTACTAGTATTGCGACAGGAATTGCTGTGAAAACGTTGTATCGTAGCTGAAGCAGGAGCAAGGACCTGGCGCGCCTCTCTGCCCCAGCCATGGATCGTCGTCGTCAACGCATCCGGAGCAATGGCAACAGCAAAGGCATGCAACCCCGCTCGCAGCCGCACTCGTACTACGTGCAGGCCAACTTCCCAACCATCGCGTTCGTGTTCTTTCGCCTCAGACAGGAATCGTTGTCAACGCAGCCGATCAAAAGCAACAGCAAAGACGTGCACCCCCGCTCACCCTCTCGCAGCCGCACTCGTACTACGCGCAGCCTTAGCTTTACAAGCACCTCGCAACGCTTCGCGGCTCACCTCTTTCCTCCCGGGTGGCTTCAACAATCAGCGATAATACTCTCGCAGACAATCCCACGCGTCCGCTTTGGCAGACAGAGGGAAGCAAAGGCCGACAAATTTGGGCCTGAACCAATCAGCGCACCCTGCACCTCCAAAAGGGTCAAACAAACGCGTCTATGGTGGTACATCCTTGCGAGGCAAAGGCAGAGATTATTTCCTCCAGGACAATTCGTCCATGTTTATCCCACGTCGTGATGTGCATGCGAAATGGGGACGAGGTGAACAGAGACGAGGGATGATAAGAATTTTGAAGATGCAGAAGGGGGAGAGGTCTGCGGGAGAGGAGGGAGGCGATTTTGGGGGAGGATTTGATTATGATTGTGAACGAGACGTTGAAGGCTGCGAAAGTGGATGGGGAGATGGTTGGGGCAGTGTGAGCGAAGAGTACAACGTTCGATGTGAGCCTTTAGTAACACTTTCATCTGCTGTGGTTCTGAAGTCAGTAAAGCTTGTTTTAGGTAGCGAAACTGTAATTATTTGGATTATTCTCTACCTCACTGCAATGTGACCTGAGCGGTGAAATGGTTCATCGCAATGCTGTGTCGGGAACCAGACACCGTGTGAACTGAACTGATAAGACTGCTCGGAAGTAGAACTGCAGTTTTCTCTCTCTCTTTCTCTCTTTCTCCCTCTCTGTCTCTCGTTGCGCTTCCCTTTGGATCTGTCGTATGCGACCCAGTCAATACTGTCAACCCGTTGGATATGGAGCAGGTACAAGGCGATCACTACCCTTACTGGATAGTTCTGTCACTGATCGATTAACCACTCAATTTTATCAGCACATCGGCGGCGACCTTCAAATCTCGGAAGGTAGCACAAGCATACGTGAGCAGCCCCCTTATACCAGATTCAATACGGATACTTGACCCTTATTTGCAGCAACTGGTTCCACTGGCAATACCTCAAGAGGCCTTTCAACACGCGTGCAACCCTCGTATGTCCAGACAGCCGCCCTGATTGATGAAGGCGGCCAGGTTGGAGAACGGATGGGAACAAACAGTAAGCCGCCAAGTCCTTTGCTGATGCAAAATCGTGCTGAATGAGCTTATGACGCAGCGACCGGGTCCAATCGCAGTATCCTATATGGTGCTTCAGGTTTCACTCTGCAAAACGCTCATTTGCAGACAGCGGACCGAATTAGCAACACCTACAACATTCGTAAGTCAACTTCAGCTTGTGAATTTATGGGTTGTAATGTGCGTCCATTAGATGGAGAAAGCAAAGTCATTGAAGTCAATGAGGCCCTGCGACTACTCGGAAACCCTAAAGGATGCGCCTGGGATCCTGCACGCGCATGCTTAGATGGCACCCGTGTTGTTCACATCGAGGCTATTACGTCCTGGGCCACCTCGCTGGAGGCAGATCCCACCACATCTGGAGCTCGAATCCTTCTGGTTCCAGGTCCTGCCGGAAGTGGGAAATCAGCGTTGGCGCACACCATTTGCAAAGAGCTGAGCCGAAGCGGACACCTTGTGTGCTCGGTTTTCTTCGATCATCCCGGTCCACAGCCAACAGCAGAAGACTTTACAGTCGTACTCGTCCAAGGCCTGTGCACCGTCGGCGATCCCGTGAAGAAGGCCATAGCAGAACTCATTATACAAAACAAAACCTTGGCTTCAGCGCCAGCATCGCGTCAAATCGAAGACCTTGTGCTCCCAATCGTCGCCAATCTACCCTCAACCCGCACCTTTGTTATTGGCATCGACGCTCTGGACGAGCAGCCGAATCCCGCCATGCTGAAACTCCTACGGGACTATGTCCCCCGACTGCCCTCGACATTCCGGTTCGTCCTCACCACCCGTCCTGACCCGCTTGTAATGCAATACCTGGAGAATCGACCCCATATCATCTCGTTCCCCCACCCATTGGTTGGTGACACCAGCCAGGCCGACGTCAAGACTTTTATCGTCGACCGCCTATCCATGACCGATTACCAGGCTACTATTTCTTCCGAACTATTGGAGACATTCATTGCTAAATCCGAGGGATTGTTCCTTTGGGCCGAAACCGTCCTCAACCACATCGACAACACGTACGACCAGGCCGGGGAATTGGCGGATATCATAGCAGGTGCAAGCAGCTACTGGACAGAGACGGAGACTGCCGCTGGGAAGTTGGAGAAGCTATACGAGCATATCCTGTCGAAGCTGCAGTGGAAGGATCCGAGATTTGTGAAAAAATACACCATCATCATGGGGGCGCTCGTTACATTACGGGAGCCACTTTCTCGACGTGGACTGGCTGCAGTGTACTCCCCTGACAGAATAGCCGAGAACGACGTCCGCGGGATATGCATGCTCATCCGTCCCTTGCTCAAAGACTACTCAAAGGACGACCCAACACGGCCCATACACCTCCTTCACCTATCAGTTCAGGAGTATTTGGTTCATCGGGCCCCGTACCCTTTCCGAATCGACTGCGAGGTCCACCATAATACCCTGTCACGGTTATGCCTGCTGGTCGTCCAACGAGAGCTCACATCGGCAAAGGTGCCAATCCTTGGATACTCGGATGGCGATTGGGCTTGGGATGTGACAGAGAGAGGTCGAGATATCCCAGTCATTTTGCGGCAATCGCTCACTGAGCCGCTTTGGTACTCAATACAACACTTTAATGCGCACTGGCGCTCGCTGCGGGAGGAGGCAGGCAAAGAAAACATTACACTCCTTCGTGAGATCGTTGTAGAGAACCCTCAGCCCATCCTTGAGGTTGCTGCTTCGACGAAATCTAAGGTAGACATTATTTCGTTGCAACGCAAAGCTTTGGTAGGTCACTTTCAATACTACTACAATCATTGGATTGACGACTCTTTACCAGCCATACGGTCCCCCGACTCTCGCACTGGCAAGACGGATGGCAAAGATCTACGTCTCGCTGGGCCGGTGTCTGTACGGAGCCACACGAGATGCAGAAGCCCTCCCCCTACTTCAGGAGGCAGTCAGTCTATACACTTCATACGAAGACGAGAATCTGGATACTGCGGTGGAACTCGAATTTGCGGCAAGTCTGACGTGGCTGGGATCATGCCTATACTGCCTTGATCGTCACGATGATGCCCTCCCCCATGTCGAAGAAGCAGTGACAATTTGCCGCCAACTGTCGTTGACACACGAAAACAAAGCTCGAGCAGCCCTGGCCCACTCGCTGGAGACAATGGGCTATGTGCTGGATAAGCTGAAACGCTACGACGAAGCCAACGACGTCAACATCGAAGCGTTGGGCCTGTATCGCCAATTGGTAGTTGGGCACCCAGAGAAGTTCCAGCACCGGTTGGGTTTGGCGCTGCGTAATCTGGCTTGGAGCCTTGACGGATGCGGGAAACATGTAGAAGCTGTCGCTGTTATACAGGAGGAGGTTGAGCTTCGCCGCAAAATGATGGAACATGATAGACGAATAAGCGGCGCAGATCTCGCCCGTTCACTTGAAAGACGGGCGAAGTATCTTATTAACGCAGAAAGAACACCAGAGGCGGTCGAATGCTCCCAGGAAGTGGTGCAAATATGTCGTTGGCTTGTGCATGATAATCCCGAGGAGTTCAACTCAGGTCTTGCGGACTCTTTACACAATTTGGCCAACGATCTTAATGACTGTGGTCGAGTGGACGAGGCTATCCCATTCTCATGCGAGGCAATCGAGATTTACCGCCAACTGGTTTCGAACAGCCCTTTCACTTTCGAGCCCGATCTTGCCGAATCCCTCCATAATCATGCATCGTATACCAGTAAGGCTGGAAGGATAACGGAGGCGGTTGGATACCGTCAGGAGGCGGTGGAGATACGGCAAAGACTTGCGCACGATAATCCCGAGAAATCCAACCCTGATCTTGCAACATCCATGCACAATTTGGCTTCAGATCTTGATAAATGTGGTCGAGTGGACGAGGCTATCCCATTCTCATGCGAGGCGATCGAGATTCGCCGCCAACTGGTTGCAAATGACCCTTCCACATTCGAGCCCAATCTTGCCAACTCCCTCCATAGTCACGCATTGTATACTACGAAAGCTGGAAAGATAACGGAGGCTGTTGGATACAGTCAGGATGCGGTGCAGATACGGCGACGACTTGCGCATGATAATCCCGAGAAATTCAACGCAGGTCTTGCAAACTCCTTGCACAATTTGGCCAGCGATCTTTATAACTGTGGTCAAGTGGCCGACGCTATCCCATTCTCATGCGAGGCAATCGAGATTTACCGCCAACTGGTTGCAAACGACCCTTCCACATTCGAGCCCGATCTTGCTAATTCCCTCCACAACCACGCTATATACCTCGAAGGACTTGGTAGGACAGAGGAAGCCTTTGAATGCAGGCGTGAAGCAGATGATATTCGAAGCAGACATCCAGGTAAGACCTCGATGCCATCCGATGCCCCGTACTCAACTAATCTATATCTAGCTCAATCATGAAGACTCAGGCAGGGTCCACACCCAAGTGCCCACGGAGTAAGTTTCAGTTTACCAACGACTTCATGCTGTATTCCGATTATTACGTTACGTCCATACAATATGATACAATGAGAGAATCTGAACGCCATATCTACTGTTTGCAACCCTTTGCCTTCTGAACGTCCAGCAAAGCGCTAGCCATCTTGAAGCCTTGAGATACCAGGTTACGTTCCTCGTCATCCGACTTGGACTACTTCAGTACATCCGTTCCCAATGTGTCTGTCCAAGCTGAGTATGGACCCTTGGGATGTATGTTTAAGGTCCCTCTGTGTCGTCTACCGGGATCTGAAACGTCGGCGGCGGCTTGATGAATTGTCGAGGTTCGATGGTCTGATAACGATGGGTGGGCTGGGTTGCGATGGGTGCTATACCGAGTCTGCGAACTCGTCCAAAGGCGATATAAGGTGGAATGTTTGCAGAGAGCACGAGGATTACGTGCATTACGGAGGGCAACAAGAGGGCGCCTTGGCATTTTCCAAGCGCGTAATATCATATATATGGAGTTTCTGGGCGATAGTTGACGATGAGCATTCAAAAACAGGGGCTGGACGTCGCAATGCAGGGTCGTTGCTTGGTTGAGTGGTAACCGACAAGGTCCTGATAAGGTGGGTTGGCGCTGTTCGCACAGGGATGGCTTAAGTTTCCGTTGATCATTCGCACTGGTGAATCAGGAACCTGAACGACAACCGAGCTGGGAGTTATCAAAAGGGTGACGAGTGTTCCAGACTTCGAGTCGCTACGCTGGGAATCAGGATGGCTATGTCAGCTTGCTGAGAGGGTCTCCACTTACAGACGCAACCAAGATCCGGATTCCGAGCTTTGGCTTGCTGGAACGCGAATCTGCATAGGCAGGTGGCAAGGGGACAAGACATGTCCTCTCCGATGCCGTAGGTCCACACGCAAGCATCGCCGCGAAACTGAAATGACACGACGATGCGGGCGACCTTTGGGGTTCAAAACAGGGCCACCCGTTGGTTCCTGCAATTCATTGTTCTCTGCATTCGAGTCCTTGGATCTGAAAGCGAAAAGTCGTGGGCAGCGTGGAAAGGCTCGTCTGATAGAGATACTGTCAGGATGTATGGGCTGGGCAGGATTGAGTATGGTACTGGATAATGACTTCTACACAGGGACTGAGGCGATAAGCTGCGTGGTTGACAATCGAACGGGAATGACGCACTGTGACGGGTATTCAAGCGGAGAACCGGTGTGTCCGATATTCTCGGACGAATGTTTCGGCTAGACGCTGACCATTGCGTTGTTGGCTTGAAAGTCAAAACCAAACACCAACACGAGACTCACATCCCAACCAGCGAGCAAACCTCACAACGGCGGACACACGACGCGCGTTCATCTTTGCTGCAAACACCAATCACTGGTGCTCATCAACGTCCTTCTGCCCTCAAATCCCAACATCCCTTGGGTGCATCGATTCCCTTGGGGGGTCGAGGAATGGGGAACAATATACCTCGTACAGAACTGACTGCTATAAACATGGAGCGCGCACTAGGTGAGTCTGTTAAATTGGGCGAAATCCGCTTCTAATGTCGCGTCTAGTTCATCGCGGATAGGGACAGCGACGACGACGATAAACCGTGATACCTATCTTCAACTGCCCTTCGTCGCCGTCAAACACGTATCCAGTGCTCTACACCCACGCCAACCCGCGTATATCACCCAGCGGCTATGCCGCATGCGACTGTCGTTTCGGGTTGGGAGATTTTTGGTAGCCATCGTAGGCGACGCCGTCGGTTCGTCCTGATCGACAGGCCTGTCGCGCACAGCCAGGAGTCATTTCAGGGCGAATGCACTTTTTGTACATTCGATTAAGACCCGTCTCAAACAAGTCACGCCTCGTGCTTGATCCTACCCAGACGACTATCCTCCCTTTTGGCAGAAAACCATGCAGCTTGTTTCAGCTCCCGGAAAGCGTTGTTATTGCCCAAGATCTTGGAAGAGATCAAGGGGTTAGACCCTACAAGGAGGGACTTGGGAGAGCTGGTATGTGATACCATTGTTCACATTCCGTCCTTCGTTAATTGTACGAAAGAAGAGGGTCGGGTGCAGCTACCTCAAGCAGCTCTGTAACGCTCTATCGTCAGCACTTCAGCACCGCAAATGACCAGGCATAGTAGTAAGTCAGCTCGAACAACGCTATTCGCGTTCTGAACTTTCCTCCCAGTCAATACCTGGCGACGCTCTGCGACCTTTTATACGATAACCCAAGGCCCCGAAGCTTGCACGAACCACGGCTAACGGCAGTTTGCAAAGTCTGCACCGTCCATCAAGCTTCAAGTGTTGATAGTCCTCGCTGCGCCAATTTCCTCCACCTCAGCAAGCACCACCATGTTTTCAGTGGGAGACGGGATGGATTCGGCATCATCGCAAACCGAACCATCCGGATCTGGCTCTGGCTCTGAGAAAGCAGCAACGACGACGACGACAGTAATTCCGAGTTGACTGTGGATTTGGACCGTGCCAGCCTCACAGCGAAGCGGAAGCGCAAAGGAGGACTTGGCCAAGGCTGGGTTTGCAGGATGCACAAACACGGCTGTTCATCAAGGTGCATGCACTCATACAGAGCGATATCAAGTACCATACGCCGAAGCGAGAGGATTTGGATATCATTGTTGGGTTAGTGAGCCCCAGCTGTATCTTGAGCCTTGGCTGAGACGGTCCCTGTAGCTGCGAATCAACCTTGAACCGGGACGGATATTCGGGAGAACAAAACTGTTTCTCGTATATTCAAGGCTAACACGACGCAGCAAGAGACATGGTACCCAACTGTGCGAAAGATGGTCTGGATCTTGTCGCAGGTTCACGACTTTGTCAAGGTTAGTATATTTTACCTTTGAATCGCTGACATGAGCTTGACATCTTCTTCAGCCCCCCATCTTCGAAGACATTGCCCAAGAGGCTGCCCTTCTCTGCCGCCGATCCTTCTATCCGCCCGCGATATGGTCAAAGCCCGACCGCCGCCTAGCACACTACTAGACGGTGATCTGTTCCTCGTCAGCAGATAGCCGATGATTAGCCTGCGCAACGAAAGTGCGTCAGACATCTGCTGATTCCGAAAGATTTGGCGAAGAACCTAGAGGGCGAATCTATTAGTCAAGGATTGTGTAGCCAGAAAGAGGGGCAAATCGGCGCTTTCCCAAACAGTGCAATGAAGAGTGGGATGATGAGGACTCCAAGTGCATCTGATGTGGTTCCAGCCGGGGGTGTAACAGGTTTGTTAACTTCTCGCATGGAAGATGGCTTGACGTGTCTAAAGACTTTTGGTTAGGAACCTTGACGACGATGCTCAACAAGACCACGGCGATCCTGCCGGAAGGCTTGATCGCTTCTCTGGGGGTTAGCAGAGGGGACGAGAGCATCAGAGGTGCCAAACACGTATGTCATTCGCATACCACTTATGCTCTTTGTACTTGGAAGTGACTGACCCCGGGCGTTGGATGCATAGGGTATTGACCACGATCTCCGACGAGCATGTGAAGACGTCACCACCTGCGACCCCAACGATTAATGTGTGACGAAACTGCAAACGTTCAGCAGCTCAGCGTCGAACGCCACTGCCAACATCACAGCCAAACCCCTCCTTTCCACCGCGCTGCGAACTGGGTTCCAACCACCTCCAGCGCCATCGATATAGCAACGTTGAGCACCCCACCACACGTTGCGGCACTGTATGCAGTATTCAGGGTCGCGATTGAACGTGACCTGCGAGCGAATCTTGGGCGGATCAAGATGTACCTCGGGGATGCAGATTCAGAGCTACAGGAAGCTATATTGCCTTTATCGCCTACTGGGGAGCAACAGGGTGTAGGCTCCCAGTACAGTCGTACTGCCAAGATTCTGATTGACCATATTCAGGAACGGACACTGGAATCGTTCCAGAGCTTTGTGGACCAGGTTCGGGAGGTGTTCTTGGGCGGAGCGCAGGATGGCGAGGAGGGGAGAGACTTGGTCCGGGAGATTAGATCGAGTCAGGAGCCTGTCAGGGATGTTATTAAGGAAGGTTGTGCCTGGGACGTTGCTTCTAATCCCATTGGACCCAGTGGAAACAGGGGCTAGCGTTCTTGCTTGCTTGATCCAAATGTCACATATTTCTCATGCTTCTGACTCGTGTTGGGAGTGGAAATTACTCAAGGGATGGTCACACTAACTTTGCCGCTCCATTTCCCAGGATGTTTCGTAGGACATTTAACCAAGTTATTGTCTATGAGGGATTGGGCATTCTGTAGACTGTAAGGGGTAAATATCGTCGGACCGTGTGTTCATCCCATTAGTCCGAGGATAGCCTCATGATTAATCTAGATGGTCGTCTTCTTCACGAAATATAACTTCATTGTCTCTCCTAGTTTCTGTGCATTCGATTATATCAAAGGTTTTGTATGGCGTTCATTCGTCACATTTATTAAAACAGCACAACTTTTTCATTTTATGCACAACTTCTTTGAAATTTCAATTGAAATTCACTGCAACTTTTAGAAACTCTACACAACTTTTCCGAGGTTATGCACAACATTTCTGACATTGCGCAAAACTTTTGGGATTTACGCACAACTTTTTCCGCATTTTACGCTATGCCACACCACAGCCGCTTGCTGGCGCCAAATCAGCACTCCATTGACATTCTCAGTTGGTTGCTCAGCGTGAGAGGGACCCTTGAGCTTGAGATCTCCTCTGAGTTAAGACTCGAGAGGCCCTGCTGTCGCGGCTTTCCCTGTTTTTGCCGATTCTGACCCAGTGAACCCTGATGTTAATTATGACTTCAGCATGGGCACACAATTAATATTATTAACTAGTAACTGCAATGAATTAGCCTGTAAAAACTCCTCTTTTGGTACTACACCTCAGAGAGTGACTATCACACTCATTACCGGCCTGGGCCAGAAAATCAAACACAGAGACCAGCCAAGCCAGAGGAGGACTGTCACATTGCCTGGACTCTCATCATGCGCTGGACCCAAGTGGTGGGCCAAAAGGGCTCGGCGAAGGCCTGGTACAGGGAGGATGAACAGCGCCAATGTGAAAGCAAATGCGAGAGCAAGGATATCTCTCACTGTTGCAGAAGTTTGGCAACCCGGTTGAACGTCACAAATACATAACATAATCGCGGAAAAAGTTGTGCGTAAATTCCAAAAGTTGTGCGCATTCCCGAAAAAAAATTGCGCATCTGTAAAACAAAGTTGTGCGTAATCTCAGAAAAGTTGTGCTGATATCCAGAAGTCGTGCTAAATTTTAAACTTCTGAATTTCAATTGAAAATCCATGAAGTTGTGCGTAAAATCAAAAAGTTGTGCTGTTTTATTAAATGCGACGAATGAACGCCATACTTTTCCTTCACAGTGACCTTTGTCTGAAGGCTTGGAGCATAGCCAATTTGACAGTGCAAGATGCAAAAAGAAAATGACCCATATAGTCAGTCATACATACGAAATTATTGGTTTCGGCTGGTATACATAATTGAAAAGGTTGGTACATAAAACAGTCCAAATCATTTAGAAATTAGAATTCGTTGAGCCACCCGAGAGTCTCTCCAACAACCGGCGACATTCCTGGAGCTCCAGACTGTACGATGCCACTTGAGGCTGAGATAAGATTAGGCGCTCGTATATGATGATCGCGGTCTTGAGGGGGACGCTGGCTTCGTTGCTACCGAGGCCGACAAGTGATTCGACGTATGTTTTGTGCAGCGCACTAGAATTGTGGTCAGAGATCTCGTATGTCTCCCCTTCGATTGCCTTGCGGTAAATTTCTAAACCCTCCAGAACAGGCGGAAGGGCGTCCTCGTAGCGACCGCAATGGTTGAAAGAGTATGCCATGGTGTCTAGCGATGCTACAAGGTCATCAGAGAATGCTTTTGGGTTCTCCAAGGCCAGTCGGCGTAATATATTGACCGACTCTTCTGCTGCTGTATGAGCTTCAGGTTTCCGACCGGGAATTTGAGCAAGGTACCATGCTAGGCTATTCAATGCGCCTGCCAAAAGAGATTCATACGTGGCACAATCGCGAGCTGCAAGCCCACGGCGGATGTGCACGCATTCCTTTGCAATTGGGACAGCTTCGCTGTAGCGACTGCAACTGCCCAGGATATGGGCCAAGTTCAAGAGCAAATGTGCCAGACCTGCGTCGAAGCTCTGTGGGTCCTCGCGTGCCAAACGGCGTCGGATATCTACAGCCTCCTGAGCTGGCTCAATCGATTCCGTCAATGTGGTGGGCGACTGGGAAAGGTACCAGGCATATTTGTGGAGGGAGTCAGCTAGTGATGCTTCGTGTGCTGATGGATTTCCTTCTGCCAGCCGACGGCGGATGTCCACACATTCTTTTATAATCGGGACAGCTCCACTGTAGCGATTGGAATTTCCCAGGGCACAGGCCAGGTTGAAGAGCGAATGCGCCAGACCTGCGTCGAAGCTCTGTGGGTCCCTGTGTGCCAAACGGCGTCGGATATCCACAGCTTCCTGGCCAGGCTCAATTGACTCCGCCAAAGTTGTGAGTGACTTGGAAAGGTACAAGGCATAGCTGTGGAGGGAGTTGGCTAGTGACGCTTCGTGTGCTGCTGGATCTCCTCTTGCCATCCTACGGCGGGTCTCTACGCATTCCTTTGCAAGAGGGACAGCTTCGCTGTAGCGACTGCAACTGCCCAGGTTATAGGCCAGGCTGAAGAGCGAATGCGCCAGACCTGCGTCGAAGCTCTGTGGGTCCCTGCATGCCAAACGGCGTCGGATCTCAACAGCCTCCTGACCAGGCTCGATTGACTCCGCCAAAGTGGTGGGCGACTTGGAAAGGTACAAGGCATAGTTGTGGAGGGAGTCGGCCAGTGATGGTTCGTGTGCGGCTGAATCTTCTACCGCCAGCCTACGGCGGGCCTCCACGCATTCCTTTGCAAGCACGACAGCTTCGCTGTAGCGACTGCAACTGCCCAGGTTATAGGCCAGGTTAAGGAGCGAATGCGCCAGACCTGCGTCGAAGGTATGTGGGTCCTCGCGTGCCAAACGGCGTCGGATATCCACAGCCTCCTGGCCAGGCCTGATCGACTCTACCAACGTGGTGGGGGACTTGGAAAGGTACAAGGCATAGTTGTGGAGGGAGTCACCTAGTGATGCTTTGTGTGTGGCCGGATCTCCTTCCGCCAGCCTACGGCGGATGTCCACACATTCTTTTATAATCGGGACAGCTCTGCAGTAGCGACCGCAATTGCCCAGGGCACAGGCCAGGTTGAAGAGCGACCGCGCCAAATCTGCGGCAAAGCTATGTGGGTCCTCGCGTGCCAATCGACGTTGTATCTCCACAGCCTCCTGAGCTGGCTCAATTGATTCCGCCAACGTGGAGGGTGACTGGGAAAGGTACCAGGCATGTCTGTGGAGGGAGTCAACTAGTGATGTTTCGTGTGCTGCTGGATTTACTTCTGCAAGCCGACGGCGGATGTCCACACATTCTTTTATAATCGGGACCGCTCTGCTGTAGCGACCGCAATTGCCCAGGGCACAGGCCAGGTCGAAGAGTGACCACGCCAAATCTACGTGGAAGTTTTGTGGGTTCTCGCGTGCCAAACGACATCGTATCTCCACAGCCTCTTGAGCTGGCTCAATCGATTCCGCCAACGTGGTGGGTGACTGGGAAAGGTACCAGGCATATCTGTGGAGGGAGTCAGCTAATGATGCTTCGTGTGCTGCTGGATCTCCTTCTGCTAGCCAACGGCGGATGTCCACACATTCTTTTGTAATGGGGACCGCTGCGCTGTAGCGACCGCAATTGCCCAACGCACAGGCCAGGTTGAAGAGCGACAACGCCAGATCTGCGTTGAAGCTCTTTGTGTCCTCGTATGCCAATCGGCGTCGGATCTTCACAGCCTCCTGACCAGACTCGCTCGACTCCACCAACGTGGTGGGTGACTTGGAAAGGTACATGGCATGACTGTGAAGGGAGTCGGCTAGCGATGCTTCGTGTGCTGCTGAGTCTCCTTCTGCTAGCCGACGGCGGATGTCCACGCATTCCTTTGCGATCTCGACAGCTTCGCTGTGGCGATTGCAATCATCCAGGCTATAGGCCAGGGTGAAGAGCGACTGCTCCAGATCCGCTTCGAACCTCAGTGGGTCGTGACGTGCCAAGCGGCGTAGGATCTCTACGGCCTCCTGACCAGGCTCGATTGACTCCGCCAGCATGGTGGGAGACTGGGAAAGGTAGATGGCGTAGCTGTGGAGGGAGCTGGCTAGTGACGGTTCGTGTGCTGTTGGTTCTTCTTCCGCTAGCCGACGGCGGATGTCCACGCACTCCCTTGCGATCGGAACAGCTTCGCTGTAGCGACTGGACTTGCCCAGGGCATCGGCCAGGTTGAAGAGTGACCACGCCAGATCTGCGTCAAAGCTCCCTGGGTCCTGGTGTGCCAAACGGCGTAGGATCTCCACAGCCTCCTGACTAGACATGATTGATTTCGCCAACGTGTTGGGTGACTGGGAAAGGTAGATTGCGTAGCTGTGGAGGGAGCTGGCTAGTGATGGTTCATGTGCCGCTGGGTCTCCTTTTACTAGCCTACGGCGGATGTCCACGCATTCCTTTGCGATTGGAACAGCTTCGCTGTAGCGACTGAACTTGCCCAGGTTACAGGCCAGGTTGAAGAGCGACCGCGCCAGATTTGCGTCGAAGCTCTGTGGGTCCTTGCAAGCCAAACGGCGTCGGATCTCCACAGCTTCTTGACCATACTTGATTGACTCCGCCAACGTGGTGGGTGACTTGGAAAGGTAGAGGGCATGGCTGTGAAGGGAGCCGGACAACGCTGATTCATATGCTGCAGGGTCTGCTTCTGCAAGCTTGCGACGCATTTTGAGTGATTCCAATGAAGGTGGGACTGCATCGCTGTGTTGACCACATTTGTCGAGGCACCAAGCAAGCAAGTAGAGTGTGTATGCAAGATATGGACTGAAGTGGGAAGGGTCCTTCTCGACAAGCCGACGTCGAATCATCACAGCTTCCTCCGCTAAAGCCACTGCTTCTGTTGCTCTCCCAACCTGAGCATAACATATCCCATGCTGAATAAGGACATCTGCCAGAAAGCTTTCATGCTTGTCTGGAGTACTGGCAACCAGTAAACGGCGAAGTTTTGTGCTTTCCTCCAAGTAGGTAATCGCTTCGCAATGACGTTGTCGCTCCATCAAAGTTGACGCCGTCAAGGATAGTGCCATAGCCAAGTGAACGCGAAAGGTGCCAGGCTGAGCGGCTTCCAGCTCACGAAACGTATCGATGGCTCTGACGTCCAACCTGTGGCATTCCTCGTGCCGGTTTAGCCTGTCCAGAATTCGGATTTGTATTAAGAGCGCATATCCTAATGCCGGACTTGCCAAACTGTCACTGGTTGAGGTCAGTGGACGTATAACAGTGAGGGCTTCTTCGGCAATCACAAGTCCTTCCCTTGAGCGAAGGCGGGCATAGAGCAACCGCGCAAGCCTGAATAGACCCGTAGCGTACTCGAGCTCCATAGATGGGTCTGAGGAGCTTGGAATAGATTGTTGATAAAGTCGGACTGACTCCTCCATCAGGCCCAGGGAAATATCTTGTGGGTATAAGCAGGCCGCCATTGCACAGTATGCTTTCATCGTCATCCTTGTGTTTTCCGATGTACAGTCAGCGCTGTGGAGTTTCTGTTAAGAGAAAGATGAACAGTTGAATGTCGTCTCGAGATTGACAGCTTACCACTGCTTTCTTTCGCAAGGAGACTATATCAACGAGGGTGCCCATGGAAGCGCTGGCTTCAAGCAGGTAGCGAGGATTTTCAACGACAATTTCATAAAGTAGCGCGCCATGGGATTTGTCCACAAAATCCTTTGACGCCGAAAGCTCATGCTGGCCCAATTGGCGACATGCGTACCACAGGTGTTCAACAACCACCTCCTTTGCGAGTCTCGGGATCCCTGGTGGCGCTTCTGTGAAATCCCAGACCCAGTCCCCTTCCGTGTACCCGAGGGTTGGGACATTTGTAGGGACAAGCATTTCCTTGATGGTGAGTAGTGAGAGTCGGGAGAGAAATAGGTGGTGGACGCTGAGATCAATATGATATGGTGGAGGGGCGCTTCGTGTCAGGAACTCCTGGACAGAAAGGTGGAGAAGTTGGACGGGCTTTTGAGGAGTGTCTCGGGAATAATCTTGAATCAAGGGTCGGATGAAAGAGCAAATCCTGTGGATATCCTCTTCTGTGACTCCATCTGGCGCGTAAAGGGCAGCCATCCCAGAGACAGACAATGGCTCCATCAGCGTGACAAGGGCCCCCATCACAACATTGTACTTCTCCACAAATCTACGGTCCGTCCAGTGTAGCTTGGAAAGGATGTGAGCATAGAGCGACTCCAGCTTCTTCGTAGACGTTTCTGACTCTAGCCAATGGCTGCTCGCCCCTTTCACGATGTCGGCGAGCTCTGCGGGAGGATCGTAGGAGTTGTCGATATGGTTGAGAACCGTTTCGGCCCACAGGAATAAGCCCTCGCTCTTAACAATGAATTCGTCAAGCAACTTCGGGGATACCCTTCCGTGGTAGTTTGTTTTCGACAATTGGAGCTGGGCGTATGTTCGGACATCTTGAAAACTCGATCCACCTGCCAGCAAACGGGGGAATATATGGATGTGGGGCTGGCCCTCAAGGTGCTCCATTACTTGTGGAACGGGGCGAGTAGTCAGGATAAACTTGAAGGTGGCAGGGAGGCGGGGCACATAGTCTCGAAGGAATGCCACCAACACTTTGTCTGCTTGTTCATCCAGAGCGTCGATGCCGACGACGAACATGCGATCGGTCGGAAGTAGAGGAATGATAGGAATAACAAGGCCTTCGAATTGGGTGATGGCCGGCGAGGAGGCCAACCCGGGATTTTCAACAATCAATCGCCCGATGCCTTGCTCGATCTGCGGATTGATGCTGCACAGACCACGGATGAACACGGCCATGAAATCTTCAGATGTAAGCTGTTGGTTCGTGTGGCTGAAGAACGATGCCACAAGGAGTCCGCTGTCGTACATCCCCTTGCAGATTGTATGTGCCAACGCAGACTTTCCACTCCCAGCTGGTCCCCCGACCACTAGCACCCGCTCAGCGTGCTCGGATGAAACACTGCTGTCTACGGATCTGGTTGCCCACGAAGATATCTCTTCAAGGTGCACAACGCGCGTTCCTTTTGAACAAACGCGCATAACATCGTAATGGCAACGTTGTGGGTCTGGTAAGCGTCTTAAAGCTTCGTGGAGTTTGATGCCAGTAGCAGGGTCTGCATCTAAAACGATTCCTTCAGCCCGAGTAGTGAAATAAATCGAAGAAATCTCACTATGATAATGGATTTCCAGTCTATCTGCAGCATGCGCATTGATAGAAACGTCGTTCAGGGTGACATGGGGCGATTTAGAGAATATCTCCAGGCCTAGCATACGGACATGGTTACAAGGCTATCCCATTCTGAACTGTCTACTGCTTACCAGCTTTCGCTGATCCTTGGCCGCGCAAACTGCCTTTGAAAGACTTCCAGAGTCGTCCGCTCGGCTTCGTATTCGATGAGCCGGGGGTAGCATCTGGGTACAGACAAAACAATCAGTCATATTGTCTATATTTTCTTGGAGGCGGGCCATACTAGTGTTCTTGGTACCTGCGGTGTGGGCGGTCACCGGTCAGCACTCCAATTGAAGCTCAGAAGATTCCAAGCACACTTACCTCCAATTCCAATATGAGTACGAGCACTAGCACCACAATCGTCTCGTGGGCTTGCTAGTATCGTCTTCAACATGTCACCTGCAGCCAAATGGACGAAACGTTCAAGGTAGATCGAGGGTAAGGAGGGCTAGAATCCGATGATCGAGCTAAGAGTGTAGGAAGTGAATGAGTCTCGGGCAGATTGGGCCTGGAGGGAACTGAAACTTGAAAGCTATATCGCAGTTTGGTGGTGAGAATTCAATGAACAGCAGTTTAACAGCAGTTTGATCGACCGAGAATTGTGGGTATATAAGTCCTGAAGCTTCAATGTCATCACCACAGCCTTGGTTTAGTTCCCCACAAAGCGCGGTTCTTCCATACTTGTTCCAAAAATTGATACAAACCATGATTCTCAAGCAGCATACATCACAACCGACCGCTTCTCCAGTTCTGCAGCACTGCAACGCAGGCTTGGCCTCGCCTAGATTTGGATCTGTTGGAACCCCCAAAATCACAAGCCTTTGTCACAAGAAGCACAGATACAATTGGTCAGAGAGTAATGGGCACCAAAGGCTGCGCAATCAGCGTTGAAAGTTGAACCTGGTTTGATTGAGGAGTCGGCAAGGCAGGGTGAAAGCCTTATATGCGTCGTGAATCGGGTGGGTGGTGCTGGTGGTGTGAGGTCTACCCTCGTGCGCACTGCGTCGTCCAAGGAGCCAAGAGTCAAAGAAGCAGGTATGAGACAGATCGAAACCCGGACAGGTGCATGGTGGTCAACAAACAGGTACATCCTAATTCTTCTCTCGTCTATGTACATGAAGCAGCACCAGCACGCAACGATTTTGCTTAAGAACTGGGTGCCAATGGTTTGGTATGTCCCCTATCCTACCCCCCTTCGCATTTTCACTGACACTTGAAGCAGCTTCTAGAGTCTCAGTTTTAATCAATTACTCGTTCAATGGGATGATTCGTGCTCACCTGTGACACACGTCCAGCACCAACTTCACAACTGGCAGCGATTGTTACGCGTGGGATACCCTTGTTTCTGCCTCAACGTTTCTGGGCCTTGACGGAGCCTGGAAGGGTGAACAAAGTGGTAATAGGGGATACCTGTGCCTGGTCAATAACCGAACGTTACATTATTTAGTCACAATTACTCACCTTGTGGCATGAATGTCCGGATGTGTATTTGTGGTCCCTTTGTGTCGTCTCTCACAATTGCGAATCCACACATGTTCGCAGAGAGGACGAGCTCGAGGTGCAGCACAAATACAGTCAACCTTCAGGTGACGTCCGACAAGAACGTGATGAAGAAGGGCAAAGTTTCAATGTGCGCAATGAAGTATGGGGTGTCTCGGCGGTTGGATGATGACGAGGAATTTAGAACGGCAGGCTCGATGACATGCTGCAGGGTTGAGGATGGCCCGGCGGAATTTCACGGAGTGAGCTTAATGTTGCGAGGCTGCAAGGTGTGTTGACGCCGTTCGCGCATGTGTTAGTTAGGGATAGTTTAGGAGGTTCCTGTTCCTGGCACCCCTCGGTGATTTCTAGCTCTGGTACGTCTGATACGTGCTCGACAACTTGCGGTCTGGACGCAGTAACGGTTGGGAGTCAGCACACCGGCACTTTCCTGATCAGTCGTAAACTCCCCAAGCATAGGAACCTCTACGAGCTTCCTTCTCAGCTACTCGAGACAGGTCCGCAAGTCTTCGTCGGGGTACTGTCCGTCCTCACCCCGCGTTTGGTCCTTACACCATTGTTTGGTGAACAAGACCTGGTTTGAGCATACGGCGGTGGCGTGGCTGGTGCTACCGTGGCAGGCCATGGTGATGTCGAGACAGATGCGGATGGTGTAAAAGGAACGGTTTTGCATTGCGGAGACCTAGGAGTGGTGCTCGAGAGTACGGCTTCGCTGGGGTGTAAGAGTTATGGGGATGCGAGTCTTGTTCGGGCTCGTCTGATCTCTGACTGTTCGATTTTGATGACTGGTTTCAAATTGCGAGCCAAGGACGCGAATACGAACGATCTCAAGTTACTTGACGGTGTCAGTTCAAGGGAATGGGGAGTTGTCTCGCGAGAATGTTTTGGCAAAGGCTTTTAGAAGACAAGCACAAACACCTCAGCTGGCTGCGGCGACTGCTGCGATTCCTTCAAGTTGAAGTTCTCCCCTTGCTTTCCCCGTCCCCAACATAGTTTTGAACGCAACATGCTTCCGGATGAGGATAAGCCAATAAATGTATGATAGTCCTACCTTTCTACTCAAGTATCAGGACTGAGAGAGGTTCTGCATTTGTTTATGGAGCGATTTGGATTTGATCTCGCCATATGTTTGAGAGACTCTTTGTAGAAGGAAACGCACTCGTCCAAGTCCCCCAAGTCCCTGTTCTTCTCATACCGTGTGGAGAGGTTGTTCGCCAAGTTGCTGATGTAGGACGCGCGGTCCGGATTATCGATGGGTTCTTGTTGTGGAATTCCATCGAGCGTGCGTATAGCACCGTCCAGGCTCGCAATATCGATGATGTCGGCAGAAAGCGACACGGTGTGTTGAGGACCGGATTTCTCTACAGTGCCTGAAGATAGAGCAGTTTGGAGCTACACGACATCCCAAAGCGATGTCACATGGAAGAGGAAAGTGCTGCACCTTCACAGTCGACTTGAACCTAAGGTGCTGAACAACATGGGGAACACCCTTTTTACATTCAGGCAGAGGGGCCACTTCGAGGACCTGAAGAAATGCATCTCCCTGCACAAAGAAGCGCTGGATCTGAGCCTTCCCCCCATCCAAATCGATCTTCATCTCTTAACAACTTAGCGAACGCCCTGTCTACCCGATTCAGCAAAGAGGGCAATATTGATGACCTGGATCAATGTGTATCCCTCTACAGAGAGTCACTAGATTTGATGCCTGCCCCTCATCCAAGCCGTTCCTCTTGTCTCAATAACTTGGCGGTCGCCCTCTGCACGAGATTCGAGGAAATGGGCAACTCCGAGGACTTGGAGGAATGCTTGGAGGAATGTATCTCGCTCCACAGTGAAGCACTGGATCTGCGGGTGGCACCACATCCCGAGGGTTCTGGGACACTCAACAACATGGCAAGTGCCTTCCTCACTCGATTCGAATGTCAAGGAGATTTCGCGGATTTGGATCAGTGCATAGCCTTCTACGAGGAATCATTGAGCCTCAGGCCTGCGCTGCATCCGAGTAGGTCTGAGTCGCTCACTAATCTAGCGACCGCCCTCTCCACTCGATTTGAAGAGAAAGGCAATTCTCTCCTTACTCGCTACGAGCAGAAGGGCGACTTTGAGGACTCGAATCAAGGCGTTGCTCTTTATCGCAAGTCACTCGATCTCACACCTGGATTACATCCCGAGCGTTCAGCTGCTCTCAATAACCTGGCAAGTTCTCTTTCTACCCGATTTGGACATAGAAGAAACTTCGAGGACCTGAAGGAGTGTATTTCACTATACTCTGAGTCGCTCACACTCAGACCTGCACCCCATCCCAATCGTCGGTCCTCTCTCAACAACCTGGCGAATGCACTATTCGTTCGATTCGAACAGAAGGGTACCTTTGAGGACTTGGATCAGTGTATTTCTTTCTACAGAGAGTCGCTCAACTTGACCTCTGAGAATCACGCTGATCGTTCTATGTCCCTCGGTAACCTGTCGAACGCTCTAATCACGCTATTCGAGCGGAAAGGCGATGTACAGGTGTTGGAGCAAGATCATATTATCGGGAGACGCTCGATCTGATGCCTGCACCGCATCCTAATCGTTCCTTGGTTTTAAGTAACCCCGGAAGTGCCCTTCACGTGGAGTTCACCCACTCCGGGAACGACGAGTCACTTCGCAGTGTGCTCGACCTAGAAGAACAGGCAGCCAAGTACGAAACAGGTTCGTTGTTGAATCCACTACGATTCTCTGCGATCTGGGCTTCGCGCTGCTTGAAGCATCGTCCTGATGCGTCTGTATCGGCATACGCTCATGCAATACGCCTACTCCCATTACTATCATCACTCGACATGACACTCGCTCAGCGCCAAAACGTCCTCCTACATGCAAGGGACCTCGCAAGTCAAGCAGTCCATTGTACGATTGCGTCTCGGGATTTAGAGAGCGCTATTGTATTCCTTTCCACCGCAAGGTCCATATTTGGTCACAAGCACTCCAGCTTCGATCACCGTTGGACCGCCTCGAGAGCTTGAACACCTCGGTTGCCCAAGAGCTTCGTATCATTTCCAGGAGATTAGAGATCTCCAGCTATACTTCTATGGCTGGAAGTCACATACCATCTTCCGAGAGTGCATATTCCCTTTCGCAGCGACGAGAACAAATTCTCAAGGAGATTCGAGAAATGGATGGATTAGCGGATTTTCTCCTCCCCCCTTCCTTCGCCTCTCTCAGAACTGCAGCGCTCAATGGTCCAATTGTGTTCTTGAATGCGACTGAAAGCAGTTGCAATGCTCTGATCATGCATCCCGGAGGCTCGTTGACGCACGTTCCTCTGCCGAAGGTGAAATACGACGCCTTGGATCAGATGCAGATTGCAGTCCAGCAGTTGGCGCAGGGACACTCTGTCAACCCTACCTCTTTAGAGACGATCGAAGAGTCTCTGCGTCATGGGGATGCATTGCGAAAGCCTACCAGGATGGATCCGATGTCCGGTCGAACAGTCAACGACGACTTCAAGTCAATCCTAGAAGCTATGTGGGTAGCTATCGTTGAGCCTGTCGTGATAGCTCTTCAGCTCACAAAGGTGTGCAAGCTCATGATGTACCACATTGTTTGATCACTGATTGCACCCTTCAGACGACGGTCCCTCCTAGGGTATGGTGGTGTCCCACAGGGCCATTTTAATTTCTCCCAATCCATGCCGCAGGTGTATACTCCACCAACGGAGAGGGTCAAAGCCTCCTCGACTACGCTGTCTCATCCTACTGTTACACCCCTCAGGACCTCATATCCGATTCAGCAAACCTAAAACCCGACTTCACTTTCCTTGCGGTCATGGAACCCGAAGGAAATGGATCCGGGGCACGACCACTCCCGAAGACGTTGGAGGAGCTGGACCGCATTCGGGAACACATCCCAAGTGCTCAGAACCTCCTCCAACGTGTCGGCTCAAGGAGCATACCAATCAGCAATGAAACCATCCTCAACGACATTCGACGATCTTCAATCGTCCACTTTGGCTGCCACGGTGATCAGCATCCCACCAACCCACTCGAAAGCTGTCTGCTCCTCAGCGATGGGCCACTCACGATGTCGACCATCATCCGCGAGTGTCAAACTTCGAATGCATCGCTTGCATATCTTAGTGCATGCCAGACAGCAAAGGGAGACGAAGGACAGCCGGACGAGGGCCTTACACTCGCTGCAACGATGATGTTTGCTGGATTTCGTGGTGTCGTTGGGACTATGTGGTAAGTTTAACTTCTGCTTGAATATGCTCGATCGAGCGACTTCTCAATGATGTCCGTTAGGTCCATCTATGACGTAGACGCCCCTATCGTGGCAGATGTCTTTTATCGCTACCTTTTCCGACATGGGATAGAGATTGCCCCCAACACCAGAGACGCAGCCTATGGTCTTCATTTGGCTGTACAGGAGTTACGAAGGCTTGGGAGGCCATTCGCTAACTGGGTGCCCTTTGTTCACTACGGAACCTGATAAACTATTAGTCTATCCTTCTTCAAGGTACCCATAATGTTTGCTTCTCAGACTATTGTCACTTTGATACCCCGTATCCTCCTGATGTTCTTTAGTTAGTGTTAGTGTTACAGTGCGCTAAGGACGAGAAATAGTAGGAACTTCTAGGAAAATGCAGCAGTGGTATGAACCCGGGGCGGGCCGGCTTTTGGGAGTTGTCACGGTGATGTCGTAGAAAGCGATGCCGGACCCAGTTGGATGTGGTCCAGTCGCAGCGATTCTCACTCTGCGACGCCCATCATGGCCCCGTTCAAGAATTTACACACAGGCATCGACAAGGTAAGTTCCAGCGATCCTTGTGATGCTAGAGGAAGCGTACTGATGTCAGACGATGAATAGTTATGGGACAGCGTGAAGAAGAAACTGGATAAAGATCAAGGCCAATCTGGTCGATCTGAGCAAAGTTCCAAGACAGGTATCGTTGGTTTATTATCCAAGAATCTGGATGTTATGAAGCTAATCGGCATGAACAGTTGTCGAAGCCTTTGCGGGAGCCAGCAATTTCACGCTGCAAGATGTGCAAGTCTCGGTTGTTGGGAGGGATATGCAGGTAACGCATGTGCACCAGCACTCTTGTGCGTACTTGATCTGTACGAAGTAGGACCATAACCTCACTCTATGACATATAGGCACAGATACGGAGATCCACGAAGCACTGCGAGTTCTTGCCAACCCCATCGGATGCTCGTGGAACATTTCTCGCACATGCTTCCCTGGAACCCGAGAGGATCCCATCCGGGAATTACACTCGTGGCTGATGGACGATTGGAGTGGGGCAACAACAGCAGAAGTAACTGTGGTCGTGGATTCCGCAGGTAGCGGCAAGTCCGCCCTCGCCCATACCGTTTGCCAGAAGGTGCACGAGCAAGGATTCCTTTTAGCCTCTTTCTTCTTCAACCAGATGGATCAGCAATCAACACTTTCGAACATGACAGCGGCCTTGATTCGCGGACTGTGCAATGTGGATCAAGATATCAAGCGTGGAATCGGTGAAATTCTGGTCAAGGACGCAAGCCTCGCATCCGCCACTCCCCTACGACAATTCAAAGAAATCATCATCCCCACCACTTTGCTGCTACCACCGCACCGGCCTTTTGTTGTTGTCATAGATGCTATCGACGAAGAGCGCGACAGCACTTTACTGGACATCTTGCGAGACTGGATCATTCAACTCCCGCCACCGTTCAGAGTCCTCCTCACAACACGCCCTGAGCCGCGAATTCTGAAGTGCTTCGAGGACAAGCAGCACATCCGACGTTCACCCCATTCCCTCACTGGCGACGCAGCGCGTGAAGACATCAGAAGGTTCATCATCTCCCATCTATCGAAAACAGAATATGGGGCCTCCGTACCTCCCAAGCTTCTCAATGAATTTGTTGCAAAAACAGAGGGACTTTTCCTATGGGCGGAAACCGTGTTAAATCATCTCGAGGATTCCTTTGATCCAGTGGAAGAGCTCAAGGATATAGTACATGGCACAAGCAGCCATTGGTTGGAGGATGAAGATGCGACCAAGAAGTTGGAAAGTCTCTACCTTCGCATCCTGTCTAAACTCAAATGGACGGATTCGAGGTTCGTGGACAAGTACAGAATTATCATGGGAGCACTAGTGACGTTGAAGGAACCCCTTTCCCCCATCGCTCTCGCCGCACTTTACAAGCCCGAACGGATCACCGTAAACGACATCACCAAGTTATGCGCATTATTCCAACCTCTGCTCCAGAATTACTCCAGCAAAAATCTTCAGCAGCCGTTGCGCCTACTACACCTATCCGTGCAGGAATACCTCACCGAACGGGCACCGCCACCATATCGGCTGAAATGCGACGACCATCACATCGTTCTATCGAAGCTTGCACTGGTCACCATCGAGCAAGAGCTCATTCCGGCAAAGGTCCCCATTCTGGGCTACTCGGCGGGGGAGTGGGTTTGGGAGAGTGCGCTGGATCCTCCTCGAATACCGGCTCTATCGAGAGAGTCGATGTCAGAACAGCTTTGGTACGCATGCTGTTTCTTTGGAGAACACGCCGCTGCATTGTCAAGCGAGCAGATCGTTCTACCGGTGCTGCAACTCATGCGAAAGGTCCTCTTCCTCGGACCTCGCCCGTTGTTGGAAGTTGTTGCGTCCCTAGAAGCCGTTTTGGATATTGTGAGAATCAGGAAATCGACGCCGGTATGTACACAGCAGACACTTACAATGTTCCCTATCTAATTCGTTTCAACACAGCACCTCTCAATCGCAGCCATGGATAGGTCGTTGATGGAGAAAACAGCCGGAATTTATCATGGAGTGGCACGGTGCCTGGCAGGTGCCCAACGGAACGCGGATGCCCTTCCACTAATCCAGGAAGCGGCAGAAATCTATCGTTGCATCATTTCGCAAAGTCCGGGCGATGATTGGGAAGCAAAACTTGCGATGGCGTTGCACCTCGTCTCCCTTTGCCTCTTCCACGTCGATCGCTCCGCCGAAGCCCTTCCCATTAGCGAGGAGGGCTTAACAATCACTAGAAACCTTATCCCAAGCGACCCCGACAACGTTCGTCCACTTCTCGCACTGTTCCTCCGCACATATGGGCTAGTCCTCGACAAAATGGAACGTTATGACGACGCTCTCAAAGCCGGTATGGAAGGGGTGGAAATTCTACGCCAGCTGGTTACTTCAAATCCGATCAAGTTTAAGAAACCACTGGTGTTATCACTTTCCAATTTGGCGTGGGCATTGAACTCCTGCAATCGCTTCGAAGAAGCTATCCCTATTGCGTTGGAATTGGTGGAGCATTATCGACCATTAGCACTCACGGATCCCGACGAACACGAACCAAACCTGGCGGAATCCCTTTACAAGTACGCACTATACATTGCAAACGATGGGAACCCTTCCGATGCCCTCGCACCTGGCGAGGAAGCTGCAAGCATTCAACGGAGGCTCGCATTGAAGGACCCCGTCACATATGAAGGGAAGCTGGCGGTCACACTACACAATCTGGCCTGCGATTTCTCCTCATGTGCACGTCCAGAGGATGCGGCTGTAGCTTCGGAAGAGGAGATAGAAGTTCGACGGCGCCTGGCTATCCGGGATCCAACCCTTTTCGAGCCGACGGTGGCCCAAACATTGCACGAATACGCTCAATACCTCGCCAACGCCACCAGGCTGGAAGAAGCAGTCGAAGCCGGAAAGCAGGCTGTGGCTATGCGAAGGAAGTTAACAGAGGAGGACTGGGACAGTTACGCAGATGATTTGGCGTCATCGCTGCACAATCTCGCCTGTGATCTCAGTTTGTGTCAGCGGGATGAAGATGCGATCCCCATCGTGGCGGAGGCGATCGATATTCGGCGGGAGCTGGTAGCCAAGTATCCCACAAAATTCGAGGTCAGCTATGCACATTCGTTGCACAACTATGCCCGATACCTCGCCGACAGTGGGAGAGAAGCTGATGCACTTGAACCTGGACGCGAAGCTCTGGAGGTACGACGAACGCTAGCGGCGAAGGATCCGGATGTATACGACGCAGATTATGGCCAATCCCTCTATAACCTCGCCTGCGATCTCGGCTCTTGCGATCGAGAGGATGAAGCAATTGCTTTACTAGCGGAGACCATCGAGGTTCGGCGACGATTGGTGGCTCAGGATCCAGACATGTACCGGGCGGATTTGGCCAAATCTCTCTTCAACCACGCCTATTCCATCTCCTTTGGCGGGGACCATAACGGTGCTCTCGAGTCGGGGAGAGAAGCTCTCGAAATACGCCGAAGCCTTGCATCCGACGATCCCGAAACCTACGACGGCGAGTTCGCGCTCTCGCTCCACAACTTTTCTCGCGACATGAATGCATGCCAGAAGTACGAAGAGGCCCTTCCCTTTGCCCACGAAGCAGTCGAAGTCTATCGCAGGCTGGCTCTCAGCGATCCTGCCACCAACGAGAAGGAGTTGGCACACATGCTCCTCGACTATGCTCGCTACCTCAGCAATGCCGATCACGACGCCGAGGTTATCGAACCTGCTCGAGAAGGCATCGCAATGCTGCGCAGGCTCAACCCCAACGAAGAGGAGCTCAATTCCAACGCAGATTTAGCATCTGGGCTCGACACATTGGCCGGCTGCCTGGCCGAATGTGGTAGGTGGGAAGAAGCCGTCGCGGTCTGTCAGGAGATAGTCTATATCGGCCGGCAACTCGTCTTGGGCGACAAAAAATCTGCAGAAACCGAATCTGTGTTGGCAGCAACTTTGACTCGCTACGGTGGCTGCCTTACAAGCTTGGATCGGGAAGAGGAGGCTGCGGCGGCTGAACAGGAGGCAGCTACCATATACCGGGGGTTGGCAGCGGAGGATCCAAAACAGTGGCAAGACAAGTTGGTGAGATCGCTGTACCGACTGTCTATCTATCTCGGCAGGTGTGACCGCGAGGAAGATGCCATCCCCATTGGACAGGAAGCGATCGATCTCTGGCGGAGGCGGGTAGAGGAGGATCCCAAAGAATATGAACCCGAACTTGCATTGTCGCTCCACGACCACTCTATCCACCTATCCAACGCTGGTAATCATACCGAAGCTCTTGTGTTTGCGGAAGAAGCCGTGTCCATTCGGCGTCGACTGGCTGAAGCAGATCCAGACGACTACAATGGTGTCCTAATGTCATCTCTAGACAACCTAGCCAGCGAGTATAGCCTGTGCGATCGGGATCCCGAAATTCCTCCAGTCTCTGAGGAATGGATTGCGCTTTGTCGTAGGCTGGTTGAAGAGGACACCGATAACGAAGCGTCGTTGGCGAAATCGCTGCAAGACTCTGCACAGTACTACGTCAACTGCGACAGATACGAAGAGGCATTCCCGTTGGGCGAGGAGGCGGTTGTGATTCGACGTCGACTCGCAGCTGAGGATCCGGCAACGTACAACGAAGATCTGGCCTCATCGCTAGAACGCCAATCCACATTTTTGAATTGGCGCAGTCGGTACGAGGAGGCGATTGAGTTCGCTCGGGAGCTGGTGGACTTCCGCCGTCGACAGGCTGATGAAACCCCCGCGGAATCCTTGAAACACCTCTCTACCGCCCTGTACGACCTCGCCAACTACCTATCGAGTGCAAACAGGAAGCAAGATGCCGCTGAATCGTCAAGAGAGGCTATCAAATTCCGTCGACAGCTAGCCACGGACCACCCGGAAGCCTTTGAGAGCTCTGATCTCGCCCGATCGCTCAATCAATGCGCTTGGCACCTTTTCTGCTGTCCAGGCCAGCAAGTCGAAGCTGTTGCACTGTCACAAGAGGCCGTCGCACTCTATCGTCAAATTGCGAGCGAATCGGAGGATTTGGAAACGGATGAGGTGGATAGTTTCGCCAACGCCCTGGACACGCTCGCACACTCGCTCATCAGTTGCGGCCGCCATGAGGAAGCGCTGTCTGCGTCCAACGAAGGGCTGGGGGTCTACTATCAGCTCACGGAGAAGGATGCGGAATGGAGCTCTGACCATGTCGCCGGTTCGCTGTACACGGCGCATGCGGAAGCTTTGTTCAATGTTGGGCGTGCAAGCGAGGCTTTGGAGTCTGTCCAGCAGGGGATTGTCATTACCCGAAGATTGGTGGAGAAGGATCGAGGGCAGTATGAGAGCGATCTGGCCAAGGCGACTGCCCTGCTGGAGAATATTATGTGTCACTTGGACTCGCAGTAGGATGGGGGCAGTGATGGTTGGATTTCGTTTGACCACGAATCGTAGGAATGTTTTGAATGATACCAGTTGTACAATGTGTGTCAGAAACTGAGTGCATATACTAACAATCTACAATCTATCAATACTGACCACTCGTTCCAAAGTGAGATCAGTTTTTTGCACACGGGTGGTTCTGAAGTCAAAGATGTCCAAAGGGAGCCATGTTTGAAGAGAATATGAATATGTCACAGATATGTGACATGAATGCGTGAACGGTGGTTTGAAATGCTGTGCTGGAACGAATCCGTGTGAACTGGTGAGAAGACTTTTAGGACTGTGGGACTGTGTACCAGACTCTCTCCCTCTGTCTCTCGTGCCACTTTCCTTTGCTTCTACGGTGTGTAGCTAAGTGGGTGGCGTCAATTCGTTGGGCAAAGATATGGAGCAGGTACAAGTCACTAACCCTCCTGGATCATTTCATCTCTGATTGATCAACGTTTCCTCCCGCCCGATCTCGTTATCACCAGCACTTAGGCGGCGACGATGCAGCAGCCTTTTCCAGTGGTAACGCCTCACAGGGTCTTTGGAATCCGATTCAAGGCCCGCATATTCAAACAGCGGACGTGATTGATAACAGTGGCCATGTTGCAAGTAGGATGGGCCCAGGCACAAACGGTAAGGCCATCAAGTCTCCTCTCGTTGAACGGCACCAGACGGGCTTGCTGACCTTGAGTCGCAGCGACCGGTTCTAATCGCAGTATTTTATATGGTGCATCGGGGATCACTCTGCAACACGCTCATTTACAGACAGCGGAACAAATTAGGAACACATACAACACTTACAACATTCGTGAGCCAATTTCCTCCGCCAATTTTGTTGGACTTGAGTCACTTGATGTTGACCAACGCTCGTGTGTTCATTGATCAGATGGAGAAACCCAAGTTAACGAGGCGTTAAGACTACTCGTGAACCCCAAGGGATGCGCTTGGGATCCTTCACGCGCTTGTTTGGACGGCACCCGCATTATTCACAATAAGGAGATTATGTCGTGGGCCACTTCGCTCGAGGCGGAACCCACTGCCACCTCGGGAGCTCGAATTCTTCTGGTTCCAGGTCCTGCTGGAAGTGGAAAATCGGCGTTGGCACACACGATCTCCGACAAACTGAACCAGAAAGGGCTCCTCGTGTGCTCGGTTTTCTTTGATCATACCGGTCAACAGCCCACAGCAGAGGACTTCACAGCTGCACTCATCCGGGGCCTCTGCGCAATCAACAATCCCCTCAAGGAGGCCATCGCAGAGATCATAATTCAAAATGAGACCCTGGCTTCAGCTTCAGCACTGCGTCAACTCAAAGACATAATCCTCCCTATTGTACCCAAGCTCCCTGCAAACCGCAACTTTGTCGTTGGCATCGACGCCCTTGACGAGCAGCCAAACCCCACAACACTTCAACTGCTACGAGACCATGTCCCCCGCCTCCCTTCGACTTTCCGATTCATTCTCACCACCCGCCCCGATCGACGAGTGATGCAGTATCTGGAAAATAGGCCTCATATCATATCCTTTCCCCACCGCCTGGTTGGAGATGGCAACCACGTTGATGTCGATATCTTTATCACCTTCCGGCTCTCTCAGACCGATTACTTCGATACCATCTCTAGCGAACTGTTGGCCGCATTCATCGCCAGATCTGAGGGATTGTTCCTCTGGGCCGAAACCGTCCTGAACCACATAGACGATGCGTTTGACCAGGCCGCGGAATTGGCGGATATCATAGCCGGTGCAAGCAGCTACTGGACAGAGTCAGAAACGGCCGCTATGAAGTTGGAGAAGCTGTATGAGCACATATTGTCGAAGCTGCAGTGGAAGGACCCAAGGTTCGTGAAAAAGTACGACATTGTTCTGGGGGCGCTCGTTACACTGCAGGAGCCGCTTTCGCGAAGCGGATTGGCTGGCCTCTATGCCCCCGACGGAATTACGGAGGACGACATACATGGGATCTGCATGCTCATCCGCCCTTTGCTTCAAAACTACTCCAAGGACGATGTGAACCAGCCAATACACCTGCTTCATCTCTCGGTTCAGGAGTATTTGGTTCAGCGTGCTCCTCACCCTTTCCGAATCGACTGCGAGGTCCACCATAAAAGACTGATACGGCTATGCCTGCTGGCCATCAAACGAGAGCTCACACCGGCAAATGTTCCAACTCTTGGTTATTCGGATGGGGATTGGGCTTGGGATGCGGCAGAGAAGCTCCCGTGTATCCCAGTCCTTCTCCGAACATCGCTCCCTGAGCCGCTCTGGTACTCAACTCGATACTTTGATGCACACTGGCGCTCCCTGAGGGAGGAAGCGAACAAAGAACACATCGCGCTCCTTCACGAAATTGTGGTGCATAACCCTCGCCCGCTCCTTGAAGTCGTCGCTTCAACGAGATCCACCATAGACATTGTCTCGTTGCAACGCAAAGTTTTGGTAAGCCACTTCTGGTGCTACTGTAATCATTGGGCCGACGACTGACCGACTTTGCCAGCCGCACGGTCCTCCGGGTCTCGCACTTGCAAGATTGACGGCGAAGACATACATCTCGCTGGGCAGGTGTCTGGGCAAGGCCAAACGAGCAGCAGAAGCCCTTTCTCTATTTCAGGGGGCAGTCGGGCTATACGATCCATACAAAGACGAGAACCAAGACCTTGCGGTGAAGCTCGAATTTGCCGCAAGTCTGACTTGGCTGGGCAGGTGCCTATATAAGCTCGGTCGTCCCGATGATTCCCTTCCCCGTGTCGAAGCAGCCCTGGACATCTGCCGCCGACTGACATTGACACATCCAAACGAAGCTCGGCTGGCCCTCGCGCACTCGCTGGAGACAAAAGGCTTTGTGCTTGATAAGATGAAGCGGTTCGACGACGCCTACCGAATCGACGCGGAAGTGCTGGATTTGTATCGCCAACTGGCAGTTGTCCACCCGGAGAGATTTCAGCGTCGGTTGGGGTTGGGATTAAGGAACTTGGCGTGGAGCCTCGACGTGTGCAAGAAGCACGTGGAAGCTGCTGTGGTTATGCAGGAAGAGGTCGAGCTTCGTCGCAAGATGATTGAACGTGATCCGGACACCAGCGCGCGTCTGGCCACGTCGCTTGGAAGATGGGCGCGGTATCTTAGAAATGCAGGACGAATTCCAGAGGCGGATGAATACGGGCGGGAAGCGGTGGAGATACGACGTCGACTCGCGCACAGCAACCCTGAGAAATACAACATACATCTTGCAGGCTCCTTGTACAATTTGGCCAGCGATCTCGATGATTGTGGTCGGGTGGCTGAAGCTATCGCATTCTCTTACGAGGCGGTTGAAATCCGCCGCGAGCTGGTCGCAAACGACCCTTCAAAATTCGGGCCTAATCTTGCCCGATCTCTCAATAACCACGCTATATACCTCCAAAAACTTGGCAGGACGGAGGAAGCCCTAAAAGTCAGGCTTGAGAGGGACGAAATTCGCAGAAAAAGTCTGGGTATGATCTCAGTACCATCATGATCAAGCGCCCGTATCACTTGCTCAACCAGTCTCTCTTTTTTCTAGCTGATTCATGAGAACTCGCACCCCAAGTCGCCGTGCCACTCAGTAGTACCACGTCTTAGAACTATATTGCCATAATTCCGTAACTCGTTCATACAATGCTATTTCTGTCACAATCCCTCGATACATTGATCCAGGTATGTGATCTCCCACTTATTCACACCCTTGGCATCGAAATCGGTCGAGGAAGGTACATATTTTTGAGCTCAGGCTCAACACATTACCCAAACCGCTTTTGGGCAGCCAGAGATCATCATCCGCCCTTGAACACCCCTGAATGACATCCTGGGTACGGGCAGTAAAGAAGTAGCCGAGATGTCCGCTTGAGTGTCTGGTGTGCTCCATGGGTCGATCTCCATGTTATGCACCACTTGAAAGTTAAAACCTGCCAGTCTCTTCACATTTTGTTGTATGTAGTCACTAGTGGTAGTAATAGTTAGTATTCCTCTAACGACCAGCATCAGTAAACACAGGTCAGTGGGATAGCGAGGGATAGCTTTATCCCGCTGACCCGAAAACAGTGATGAGATCTGACTACTGTGAACAATACCGTGTGAATTGAACCATTGATACGGCTGCTCGGGAGTTGTAACATTGCCGTCGCTGTCTCTCCCTCTCCCTCTGTATGTGCCTCTCTCGTCTGTGACGCTGTATCCTGGGTAAAGATAAAGAGATGAAGAAGGTGGTAACTAGCACTTGTTGATCGTTCTGTCGCCGACTGATCGACTGTTCTTCGCTGCGCTCAATTGCACCTGCCGGTCACTCAAATCTAGCTACGCAACAAAGTCAGAACTCTGAGGCTAAGTGGTAGCAATCGAGGATCTAAGCAGGCTGATTCGCCGCGTAGAGACGGTGAGCCCAGTGTGCTGCTTGCAATCCTATATATCCAAGGAACTCGACACTCGTTGCTGCAGGTTCTACCAATGCGGACATCTCAAGAAAGCCACAGCCAGTTTCTGACCTCCAGGTATCGGAGAGTACAGGCCCAAGTGGTGAGCGCACAGCCTCTGTTGCGAATACCCACACGTACTTACTTGCTGACCGTGATTCGCAGCAATCAGCCCTAATCGCGACATCTTTCCCAACGCTTCAAACGTCAATTTGAACCACCCCCATTTCCATTCAGCAGACCGAATTAGCAATACTTACAACAACACGTACAACATCCGTGAGTCAGGTTCCTTCGATAATTCTATGGGCCGTAATGGTAACCAATGCTTGTGGAGGGTTTAGATGGAGAACCCCAAGTCAACGAGACGCTACGCCTACTCGGCAACCCCAAGGGATGTGCCTGGGATCCTGCACGCGCATGTTTGGACGGCACCCGTATTATCCACATAGAGGCCATCATGTCGTGGGCCACTTCGCTCGAGGCAGAACCCACCGCAACCGGAGCCCAAGTTCTTCTGGTTCCAGGTCCTGCCGGAAGTGGAAAATCGGCATTGGCACACACAATCTCGGAGCATTTGAGCCAGAAAGGGCTCCTTGTGTGCTCAATCTTCTTCGATCAAGTCGGCCCACAGCCAACCGCAGAAGATTTCACAGCGACACTCATTCTCGGCCTTTGTTCCGTCGATGACTCTGTGAAGAGGGCCGTCGCCGAACTCATCGTTCAAAATCGGACCTTGGCTTCGGCGCCTGCACTGCGTCAGCTCAAGGACCTAATCCTCCCTATCTTGTCCATGCTCCCTTCTAACCGTAACTTTGCTGTTGGAATCGACGCCCTCGACGAGCAGCCAAACCTTACAATGCTTCAACTATTACGAGACTATGTCCCCCGCCTCCCTTCAACTTTTCGATTCATTCTGACCACCCGCCCCGATCGACGAGTCATGCAATATCTGGAAAATCGGCCGCACATCATATTCTTTCCCCACCGTCTAGTTGGTGATAGGAATGACACTGACGTCACGGTCTTTATCACCTTCCGACTCTCGCAGACCAACTACGTCCATACCATCTCTCGTGAGCTGTTGGCGGCGTTCATCACCAAATCAGAGGGATTGTTCCTCTGGGCCGAAACTGTTCTCAACCACATCGACAACGCATTCAATCACGCCGCGGAATTGGCTGACATCATCGCGGGTGCAAGCAGCTACTGGACAGAGGCTGAAACGGCCGCTGTAAAGCTGGAGAGGTTGTACGAGCATATCCTGTCGAAGCTGGAGTGGAAGGATCCGAGATTTGTGGAGAAGTACGACATCATCGTGGGCGCACTCGTTACACTGCAGGAACCACTTTCGCGACGTGGGCTGGCTAGCTTGTACTCCCCTGACGGAGTCACGGAGGAGGACGTGCATGGGATCTGCATGTTTATCCGCCCCCTGCTTCAGAGCTACTCCAAGGACGACCCGACACAGCCCATACACCTGCTCCATCTCTCGATTCAGGAGTATTTAGCTCAGCGTGCCCCGCACCCTTTCCGAATCGACTGCGAGTTCCACCATACAAGGATGGCACGACTTTGCTTGCTGGCCATCCAGCGAAAGCTCACCCCTGCTAATGTGCCAACTCTAGGTTACTCGGACGGGGATTGGGCGTGGGATGTGACAGAGCCAGTTCGAAAAATTCCAGTCCTTGTCCGGACCTCGCTCCCCGAGCCACTTTGGTACTCCACTCAGCACTTTGACACACACTGGCGCTCACTGAGGGAGGAGACGGACAAAGAATGTATCACACTCCTTAGTGATATCATTGAGGAGAACCCTCGGTCGCTCCTTGAGGTTTTTGCTTCGACAAGATCCATGATAAACATTGTTTCACTGCAACGCAAAGCGTTGGTAAGCAACACTCGATACATACCCACTATCACTAGATTTAACACTCTCTCCAGCCACGCGGTTCTCCGGGCCTCGAGCTTGCAAGATGTACGGCCAAGATCTACATTTCGCTAGCCCGGTGTTTGAGCAAGGCCGACCGAGAAGCAGAAGCTCTTCCTCTATTTCAGGAAGCAGTCGGGCTATATGCTCCTTATAAAGACCAAATACCAGACTATGCGGTGGAACTACAATTCGCCACGTGTCTGACGTGGTTGGGACTGTGTCTGTACGATGCCGATCGTCCCGATGATGCCTTACCCCATGTTGAAGAAGCCCTCGCCATTTCCCGTCGACTGTCATTGACACATCCAAACGAAGCTCGAGTGACCTTGGCCCACTCACTGGAGACTAAAGGTTATGTACTGGATCACAAGGAACGGTACGACGAAGCCTACGAGATTGACCTGGAAGTGCTCCACCTGTATCGCCAATTGGTGGTTGGTCAACCAGAGAGGTTTCAGCACCAGCTTGTTTCAGCTTTGCGGAATTTGGCATGGAGTCTTGACTCATGCGAGAAACACGAAGAAGCCGTTGTCGTTATGGAGGAGGAGATTCAGCTTCGTCGCAAAATGGTGGGACAAAACTCGGAAACAGGCAAGGACCTTGTTACTTCACCAACAGAGGCGGTTGAGTATATGCGAGAAGTGGTGGAGATACAGCGTCACCTTGTGGACAACAATCCTGGGAACATCGCCAATCATGGAAAATCCTTGTATGATGTGGCAAGCGACCGAATGTCAGCGGCTATTCCAGTTTCATACGAGGCAATTGAAACGTGGCCCCAGCTGGTTTTAAAGGACCCTGTTGAATTCGAGACCGATCTTGTCCAATCCCTCTATTTCTATGCGGTGTACCTCGCAAATGCTGGAAAACTACCAGAGGCAATTGAACACGGTCAAGAAGCGGTGAAGATACGGCGTCGACTTTCTCACGGCAACCATGAGAAGTACAACGCAGGTCTTGCACTCTCCTTGGATAATTTGGCCGCGGATCTGGATAGCTGTGGTCGCGGGGACGAAGCAATCCCATTCTCAAACGAGGCGGTAGAGGTTCGTCGGCAGCTGGTCGCAAGCAACCTTGCTGAATTCGAGCCCGGTCTTGCCCACTCCCTCCATTTCCATGCGCTGTACATCGCAAATGCTGGACAGCTACCAGAGGCAGTTGAACACGGGAAAGGAGCGGTGGAGATACGGCGTCGACTCGCTCATGGCAACCCCAAGGAATACAATGCAGGTCTTGCACTCTCCTTGCAAAATTTGGCCGCGGATCTGGTTAGCTGTGGTCGCGGGGTTGAGGCTCTCCCATTCTCAAACGAGGCGGTAGAAGTGCGTCGGCAGCTGGTTGCAAGCGACCCTGATGCATTCGAGCCCGATCTTGCCCACTCCCTCCATTTCTATGCGGTGTACCTCGCAAATGCTGGAAAACTACCAGAGGCAGTTGAACACGGTCAAGAAGCGGTGAAGATACGGCGTCGACTTGCTCACGGCAACCCTGAGAATTACAACGCAGGTCTTGCACTCTCCTTGGATAATTTGGCTGTGGATCTGGATAGCTGTGGTCGCGGGGCCGAGGCAATCCCACTCTCAAACGAGGTGGTAGAGGTTCGTCGGCAGCTGGTCGCAAGCAACCTTGCTGAATTCGAGCCCGGTCTTGCCCACTCCCTCCATGCCCATGCGCTGTACCTCGCAAATGCTGGACAGCTACCAGAGGCAGTTGAACACGGGAAAGGAGCGGTGGAGATACGGCGTCGACTCGCTCACGGCAACCCCAAGGAATACAATGCAGGTCTTGCACTCTCCTTGGACAACTTGACCGCGGATCTGGACAGCTGTGGTCGCGCGGCCGAGGCTATCCCATTCTCAAACGAGGCGGTAGAAGTGCGCCGGCAGCTGGTTGAAAGTGACCCTGCTGAATTCGAGCCCGATCTTGCCCACTCCCTCCATGCCCATGCGCTATACTACGCACATGCTGGACGACTACCAGAGGCGGTTGCACACGGCCGAGAAGCGGTGGAGATTCGACGTCGACTCGCCCACGGCAACCCCGAGGAATACAATGTG
>ML210246.1:90277-103467 GCA_004369085.1 Coprinopsis marcescibilis
ATGCTGGACGACTACCAGAGGCGGTTGCACACGGCCGAGAAGCGGTGGAGATTCGACGTCGACTCGCCCACGGCAACCCTGAGAAATATAATGCAGGTCTCGTACTCTCCTTGCACAATTTGGCCGCAGACCTTGATAGCTGTGGTCGCGCGGCCGAGGCTATCCCATTCTTAGATGAGGCGGTCGAGATTCGTCGGCAGCTGGCCGCAAGCGACCCGGGTGCATTCGAGCCTGATCTTGCCCACTCCTTCCATTTCTGTGCGCTGTACCTCGCAAAGGCTGGACAGCTACCAGAGGCAATTGAACACGGCCAAGAAGCGGTGGAGATACGACGTCGACTCGCCCACGGCAACCCCGAGGAATACAATGTGGATCTTGGATGCTCCTTGCACAATTTGGCCGCAGACCTTGATAGCTGTGGTCGCGCGGCCGAGGCTATCCCATTCTTAGATGAGGCGGTCGAGATTCGTCGGCAGCTGGCCGCAAGCGACCCTGATGCATTCGAGCCCGATCTTGCCCACTCCCTCCATTTCTGTGCGCTGTACCTCGCGAAGGCTGGACAGCTACCAGAGGCAGTTGAACACGGGAAAGGAGCGGTGGAGATACGGCGTCGGCTCGCTCACGGCAACCCCAAGGAATACAACACACGTCTCGCACACTCCTTGCACAATTTGGCTGTCCACCTTAATAGCTGTGGCCGTGCGGTCGAGGCTATCCCATTCTCAAACGAGGCGGTAGAAGTGCGTCGGCAGCTGGCCGCAAGCGACCCTGATGCATTCGAGCCCGATCTTGCCCACTCCCTCAATCTCCATGCGATGTACTACGCACATGCGGGGCGACTACCAGAGGCAGTTGAACACGGGAAAGGAGCGGTGGAAATACGGCGTCGGCTCGCTCATGCCAACCCCAAGGAATACCACGCACGCCTCGCACACTCCTTGCACGATTTGGCTGTCCACCTTAATAGCAGTGGTCGGGTGGTCGAGGCCATCCCATTCTCAGATGAGGCGGTAGAGGTCCGTCGGCAGCTGGCCGCAAGCGACCCTGCTGCATTCGAGCCCGATCTTGCCCACTCTCTCAATCTCCATGCGATGTACTACGCACATGCGGGGCGACTACCAGAGGCAGTTGGACATGACCAACAAGTGGTGGAGATACGGCGTCGACTCGCTCATGGCAACCCCAAGGAATACAACGCACGCCTCGCACACTCCTTGCACAATTTGGCTGTCCACCTTAATAGCTGTGGTCGCGCGGCCGAGGCTACCCCATTCTTAGATGAGGCGGTCGAGATTCGTCGGCAGCTGGTTCCAAGCGATCCTGCCAAATTTGAGCCCGATCTTGCCCACTCCCTCCATTTCTGTGCGCTGTACCACGCAAAGGCTGGACGGCTACCAGAGGCAGTTGAACGCGGGAAGGGAGCGGTGGAGATACGGCGTCGGCTCGCTCATGGAAACCCCAAGGAATACAACGCACGCCTCGCACAGTCCTTGCACAACTTGGCTACACATCTTAATAGCAGTGGTCGGGTGGTCCAGGCTATCCCATTCTCAAACGAGGCGGTAGAAGTGCGTCGGCAGCTGGTCGAAGGCGACCCTGATGCATTCGAGCCCGATCTCGCCCACTCCCTCCATTTCTGTGCGCTGTACCTCGCAAAGGCTGGACGGCTACCAGGGGCAGTTGAACGCGGGAAGGGAGCTGTGGAGATACGGCGTCGGCTCGCTCATGGCAACCCCAAGGAATACAACGCACGCCTCGCACAGTCCTTGCACAACTTGGCTACACACCTTAATAGCAGTGGTCGGGTGGTCGAGGCTATTCCATTCTCGCACGAAGCGGTCGAGATTCGTCGCCAGCTGGTCGTAAACGGCTCTTCAAAGTCTGGGCCCAACCTTGTCCGATCCCTCAATAGCCACATTATATACCTCCAAAATGTTGGCAGGACGGAGGAAGCCCTAACATTCAAGCTTGAGAGGGACGAAATCCGTACCAAAGGTCCGGTATAATCTCAGTACCATTTCGCTCTCACATCGCTTGCTCAAAAAGTATCTCCCTTTTTCTAGCCGATTCCTGAGAATTCACGGCGCAAGCGCCCCTGCCACCCAAAAGCACTACAGTTTTAATGCGCTGTATTCAGAGAATTATCTGACACATTCATAGAATCCTACCATTGCCATGTATACCACAACCCCTCAATACATTGATCCAAATATGTGACCGATTACCACCCTTATTCACAATCTTAACCAGAAACGCTAGCTTCTTTACATACACACACAAGTACAGAACTCCCCGCGCAAACAACGGTACCACTGCAACCTACTTCTTTTCTCCTTGACTTTCCCTAAAGCATCAACTGGTTCGGGATAATCTCAATCCAATACCTACAAACCACCAGGCCATCAGTATTTCCTTCCAACCTCAACTCCCCTTGAAGTTGCTCAAAGACCGCCCACTTACCCATCAGGATCCAAAATGAAGGCAATATGCCTCATCTTCCCATCCGTCGGCCGCTTCTTAAACTGGACACCGAGCTGGTCAAATCGCGCGCACGCCTTTTCGACATCTTCGACTGCGAGTGCGATATGGCCGAATCCGCGGCCAGGGTCGCTGTTGCCGTTTGCGTAGCCGGTGAAAGTAGGGTCCGATTCGGTGCCGTGGTTGTGGGTGAGTTCGAGGACACCTAGAGTGGGGGTTGTACAGTGTTATCCGGGTCGATCAATGGTGTGTCGATGAGTTTGTAGGCGGGCTTGACGCACCTTCGCGGGAGAAACGCGACGCGTTCTTCTCCTCGTCGGTCAGATCACGGCCGTCGTGATTGAATGCGAGGAAGTAGAGCGTGAATTCGTCAAACTTCTTGACTGCGCTTGTGTGTTAGGTTTGGTCGCAATCCAAAGGCGAGATCGACGCGACGCACCAGACAGGAGATCCATTCCGATAACCTGGAAACGCGGGTAGAGTGGTTGGTTGGTTTGTGTCGTTTATATACGGGGTTGAGTACAGTCGTACGCACATCTTGGTAAAAGGCGAGGGATACTTTGGGGTCTTTCACCCGAAGCATGGTGTGGTTGAACTGCATGAAGTTGAAGTCGTTGAGATCAGATTAGGGTACTTAAGGATAAGATGAGGCGGATGGCGTACCTTGAAGCTGGCGGTCTCTGCTGTGCGAGGCATCGTTGGCAGGGCGTGGTTAAGGAACAAAGAACGCAGGAAGAATCTGGGCGGTCAATTTATAGTCCTATTGCTCTCAGGCTCCCGATGACGACATCTTGATTCTCGCCATTGCACCGTTTAAAATAGCACAGGCCTATTACGATTTCAATTTTCGCCGCTCTATGGATCCACTCGTTGTGAAATTATGATTTCACGACATTGATAGCCATAGCCAGCGGGTTGAGCCTTGGTTTGTCATAATAGGCGGCGAGTGTCGTCGAAACAAGCTTTGGATTTTGGCACTGGACAGGGGGTTTCGGAGCAGCTTCCGCCTTTCGGACTTGCCCTGAACCGTGAACGACGATGGCTTGGCTGTGGCGGTGTGCACGTGGTCGCCGGCGGCTATTCCGCAAAGTGTCAGTGCGGTTTCCGAGTCGAGATGAATCCATCTTCGTAAGAAACTTCTTTCTCCTGTACCCTCATGTTCTGCGGAGTGCGTGTTGTTCGTTTGGCGTGGATAATGGGGCGCACTGGTCTTGGAGCTTGGGAGGTTGTGGTGTAGGCTGTGGGTGTGTGGGGTGAATTTGGTGGTGCAGGAGTCGGACTGTTCGTCTTGGGCTAGGTGCGGTGACCGAGTCGAGGCTGTGATGACTTTGGGCTGGGGGTTTGCGGAGGTGTGTGTTGTACCTCTTGCTCGTACTATTCGCAACCAGCTAAAGTTTTGTCTTCGCATAATCTAGGGGGTTCGATGTCTCGCCTTGCTGTGGCATCCACTGATATCATTCTATGCCGTACGAATGAGGCATCAGACAGGGCCAGCGTTTGGTCTCGATTCTCGATGATGAGCAGCTTGCTGCCCACAGCAGCTGCGTCGGCCAGATGCGAGTGCTTTGGCACGTCCTAGCTGGTCATCAACCAAAGCTCAAACAACATCTCGGAGCGATGATGTTGCGCCGGGTTGTTAAATCTGGAACTTGGCCTGGCCTGCCCTCATTTGCGTCTATCACGCATCATGGGCGATAACATTGGTGGTCTAGGAACTAGGTGAGTTTATCGACAGCTTCTGCATTTGAGTCCTCCTCATCTTTGCACTACATACTTGCTAGGATATGTATGCGTGCAGCGGTACGGTATAATGCACATCACCAACACGAGGCAAGCCAGCCGTGGGCAAGTGTGCCTTGGATGGCTTGTGTTTGCAATTCCAGTCCCCGGTCGGACGATCTTTCAATCTTCTCGAATACGATCCTGTCAAGACTAAAATCAACATTCGTATGTCAATCATCTACAGTTGATTGCGGTCCCGGGGTGGCGAGTGATCAAGCATGCTGTGAAACGCATAACCACGACTGGTACGTGTTTTTCAGCTCACCCTCAGTCACCCTCCCCAACCCTGCGACGTGCGTTTTCCTCCGTAAAATAGGAGCTCGTCACGCGACCGCACGCGTCGCGTCTGGTGACCAGCAGTCGGAGACCAAAGCAATTGAATCTCCGAGCCAAAACGCGTTGACTTGTTAGTTCGCGGTGACACACGTGATGGCCCTTCTTATCGCCTCAACAGCCATGTCGCACTCTCAACGGGCATTCTCATCCTCGACGCGAATAGCGGACAACCGTTTTTCTACGCCAGATTTCGTAGCGAGGCCAATCCAATACCAAAGCGACTACCACAACACCCGAAACATGTACTCTTCGTCTCCCGCCCGCTCCTCGTCTCCACCTGGAACTCCATACGCCCCGCGCCATACCCACCACAACCCATACATCCAGTCCAGCCCCGCACCAAGCACAGCCCTGCACCTCCAAAACCCCCGCTACACTTCCCTCGATCCGCCATCTTACTGGCCCCAAGCAAGCTCCGACTCGTCCTCCTCCAAAAATCCCATTCCCAATCCCAAAACGCACCAACAACAACACCAGCGGCTCCCACCCTCCAAATACCCACCAACGTTCTACGACGAACCCGACTTTCCCCCCTCCTCGTCCGAATTTGAAATCGACGATGTGGTCGAGGACGCTGAGATGAGTCTGCCAGAGATGGATTCGGAGACGACCAGCGAGAGCACGCCCGGGCACGGGTCCGTCTATTTCTCGGACAGCGAGTCGGGGGAAGACGATGATGCGGACGGAGGCCTAGGGGCGATGGGGATGGGAGTAGGGTACGGCCACGGAGGGGTTCGCACCACATTTTTCCGGGTCTCTGCGGAACGTGGGAGGTGGAAAGACGATCCGTTGGCGTTGAAGCCGGCTGCGATGGTGGTGCCGTCGTACGGCTCGCACAACTTGCGCAACTCTCTACCTGCGCCGTCTAGGCTTCGATCGGACGGTGGGGATGTGGTCGGGAGGCCTATTTCGGAACCGTTGGTGGATGTCTGTCCTGCATTTGCATTTGCGAGTGTGGATTCGGGTGAGGGTGGGTCGGTTGTCCCTGGGGATGAGCGCGCGGCTTCTGCGGCGCGGGACGAGGAAGATGCGGTTGATGAGGAAGGCGGGGATGGGGAAGATGATGAACGGAATTTGAGGGAATTGTCGGTTGCGCATAGTTTGAGGGCGGAAACGCCTGAATGCGATGGGAGGGGTATGGGGAGTGAGGTTTATTCGTCGCCTCTCCCGCCGTCCTCGCCGCCGGTGTCACCCATGTTGGGGTGTGTGTTCTCGTTGTCGAGATCGGTATCCCCGTTGTCTATCGCACCTTCTTCGCCGAGGGCGTTCGTTGATCGTGAGTCGTCGCCGGGGTTGGAGTTGGATGTTGATGCGGATGTGGATGCGGATGTAGGCTTGGGTTTGGGCTTGCAGGAAAGGGATGATGAGGCGGTTGATGGTCTTGTTGTCGTTGAGAGCGGCGTGATGCGGGAAGAAGCTGAGGTGAGTCGAAGTTGCGTGTGTGTTGAGGAGATGCTGATTGATCTGTTTAGGAGGTTGTTGATGAGTGCGCCCGTGCGGAAGGTTCGAATGAACCGGCTGTTTTGGATAATCAGGAGCTGGATGTTGTGGATGGAATAAAAGTGGAAGTGGAGCGGGATTTGTCTGGTGATGGTGGTGAACTGGAGGAAGTGACTGGTGATGTTGAGCAGGTGGTGGATGTACAGGAGGAGTGTCCTACAGATGTACCTGCAGCGATATCTTTGGCTGAAATTGTATCTGGATCGACATCGACGGCTGTAGCGGCCAGGACCACCACCACCGTTCCAACACCTCCAACTGCTCCCACACCCAGACAGCGATCGGCTTCACCTGACGAAAATGTCGCACCGGCTAAACCGCCCAAACGAAAAGTGCAAGCCAAGGATGCGTCGCGGGCGTTGATGCTGCAGGATGATAATGGGGCTGTTTTGCCGGATGAGATGGAGGGTGGTGATGGGAGGAAGCGGACGAGTTTGAAGAGGAAGTTGAGGTTGGCTGGGGAGGAGGAAGGGGATGGTCAAAGTCATGTGGATGGGGATAGTGAAGGTCAAAGTCAAAATCGGAAGAGGCCTGCGAAGAAGAGGAGGGCGGGGTCTGAGATTGTTGTGTCTGCCCGGAAGCGAAGGGTGGAGGATGGGCGTATGGGTGTGGATGTTGATGTTGATATGGATGTGGAAGATGAGTTGGATGCGGATATGGGTGGGGATGAGATTGGGCGTGCTGGGCCGTCTAAACTTGAAGCTACGGCACCTGCGCGCACGGATATGAAAAGTAGGAAGAAGGAAGGTGGGAGTGGGAAGCGGTCGCAGGTGCTGTCTTTCCCGCATGAATCGCCGCACAAGGTCAAGGTCCATCCACAAGCTGACGGAAACAAAGAAGAGGATGCGGAGGAGGAGTATGATGAGATGGTTGATGGCGTTAGTCTCAAGGGGATGCTTATTCAGAATTTTGCCATGTCGAGGGCATCATCTTTGACGCTTTCGACGCTGTGTAAGAATTTGGGGAATGTGAGGAAGGGGTTGGAACCTGCGAGGACGGAGAAGGAGTTTGTGAAGGTTGTTAATCGGATTTTGTATTTGGGGATGGCGCCGAGAGGGAGCGGGGTGTTTGCAAAGGTTGATAGTAGTGGCAAGGTGTGTTTTTTTTATGTTCTCTTTTGGTTTTGAGAGGGATGGCTGACTTTTGGGGTATGATAGGATGATTCAGGAAGACATTTGGAGGCGCAGTGGTTTTATGTGCCCGAGTGTGATGAGGATCAGGAGAGGGCGATGTTGGTGCAGGCGATGATGCCTCGGCCTGCGAAGAGGAGCGAGACGAAGAAGCCAAAGCAGTATTATTGGCGGCCGTTGGGCAAGACTTCGCGGTGGGACCCCGAGGATGCCCTGTGAAATCTACGAATTGGAATCGTTACAGACAGTTTTGTTCGTTGCACATTTGTTTTCCGTTTGCATATCAGTTATAATTCCGGTTCGAAGCATTAGCAAGTACTCCCCGTTTCGTGTTTTGTGACATTTTTACGATATCGTTATTTCCTACATTGCACGTATTTTTATTTTTTGTTTCTGTGTTTGAATGAAGTGTACATAGTAATGTCGTTTGTGTCGATGAAAAAATGAATACCCCACTCGTCGTTTTTGTGTGTCGTGCAGTTGAGCTGGGAGAGGTAACCGGTAACCAAGCGAGGCCAAGCAAACGTTGCTGATTTTCGGAGCCATTTTCGTTAGTGTCGGTCAGTGCGTCTGTACGCTCATCACTGTCAAATCTCTCCCTCCTCCTCCCTTGACCTTTGCTCGTCTGCTCTCTCGCTCTCTCGTTTACTTGCCTCTGGTCATGAAACGGTCGCCGGACGCAGAGGATCCCGGGTCACCTACGGGCCCAGTTTCAAAGAAAACCAAAGTCGATAGCAGCAGTACGCGTATGGTCGTGCAGGATACACCCGGTCCCGGCCAATCTCAAGCCCAGGACGCAGCTGCACCTGCAGCTGCAGCTGCTGGTGAATGGACGAAAATCGAGAAGAGGAAGAAGAAAAAGGTGGTGAAAACCGAGACGAAGAGAGATGTGTGTGTGTTTTTCTTTTCCTTTTTTTTTCTTCGTACTGTCTGGGGATAATCTACCTTTTCGTCTCGAGTATTGCATGCGTGCAGCTGCGAGTCTATTGTATCTGTGTTGGCCATCTATCGTACGTGTGCTAAACTCCCCGCAGAACACGCAACCCAAGTTTATGTATTCCAACCACGATATCGTCAAGCGCAACTGGGCCATTGGCATCGAGGTCTGTCTGTCTATCTACCTTATCATGCTTGTTCGTGTTGGATAGCTGACTGGTATGGACAGGATATCAGGGATCTAGCACTCCACCTAGTCGCGGATGCCCCTCCTGCTTCATGGTTGCGCGTCGAGGCAAGGCATCCATCCATTCATCCTCACATAAACCCCATCTCACACCGCTCTCTCTTGGTCTATAGAATGGCCAACAAGTGCAACGGGTCGTAGTGCTCATGGTTCCGGGCCTGACAAACGACATGCTAGGCATCGCACCGATCCCGACGAAAGCGACCACCAACCCCAACATCCCGCTCTCCATCCCGCTCTTATCATCCTCCAGCTCGGCCTACGCCAGCGCCATCCCGTTCATCGCCAAAACCTTCAGCCACGCCTGTCCGACACGCGCCCCGGGCGATGCGAACCGCATGCACAGCGTCATGAGCACCTTTTTTAGCAGCACCGTCACTGCCGAGGAACGCAAGAGGAGGATGAACCAGAAAATCAAAGGTGCGTTCCTTTTCGCCCATGTTGCTGGTGATGTAAAATGGGTGGATGTTCTTTTTCTGATGGTTCTTTCCCGAGTGCAGCTGAAAGACCGAAGGACGATCCGAGCCAGTATTTGCTGTCGCTCGAGCAGATGATCGAGAACGAGTACCCGATTCCGTCGTATATGGCCGACATATTTGAGCGGCCGCCTGGGTGGGTGCAGACGCCTGAGCCGGCCAAACGACCGGACGGTCCTGCCCCTGTCGGGCAACAAAAAGTGTACGCTATCGATTGTGAAATGGCAAGTCGTCGCCTTCTCCGTTTACCGTTAGTTTCCTCGCTGACTATACACGACTAACAGTGCATTACAGAAGACGGCAAAGAGCTCACGCGCGTGTGCATCATCGACTATTATACCGACACTGTGGTGTACGACCAGTTCGTCAAGCCCGCCAAGCCAATCACGGATTACCTGACCCGGTATGCGTTGTTTCCTTACTCTTCGCTGTAGCTCCCAGCGCTGACCGCGTATGTAAGGTTCTCGGGTATAACAGCTGAACACCTCGTGTCGACAACTACGACGCTCGCGGACGTCCAGGCATTCATACTCCGGCTGCTCTCTCCGTCCGCCTCTGCCCCCACCGCCAACCCATTCTCCATGCCCGCTTCCTCTTCCTCCACAGCTACCTCCTCCCCGACACCGACACCGACACAAACCCCCGCATACACCCCCACCCCAATCCTCCTCGGCCACTCCCTCGAATCAGACCTCAAAGCCCTAAAGCTGATCCACCCGCTCTGCATCGACACCGCGCTCACCTACCACCACCCCCGCGGACGGCCGCTCAAACCAGGTCTCGCCTGGCTCACCAAAAAGTGGTGCGGGCGCGAGATCCAGACGCGGGGCGAAGGGGGGCACGACCCGGAGGAGGATGCGCGGGCGTGTGTCGAGCTCTTACGCCGGAAGCTTGCGGAGGGGCCGGGGTTTGGGGAGTTCAAGGTCGACCAGGAGAGTATTTTTGAGCGGATGGGGCGGGCTGGGAGGCGCGGGCCTGGTGGCAAGGGTGGGAAGGGAGCTGGTGGGACGGGTGTAGGTGGTGGAGTGAGGGGCGCGGTTGTGGACTATGGGAATCCGGGCGCGATGCATGGGAGCAAGGCTACGACTGCGTTGGGGTGTAAGAGCGATGAAGAGGTTGTGGATGGTGTACTTGGTGTTGTTGGGTCGCATGATTTCGTGTTTGGGCGGTTGATGGGGCTGGCGGATCGGTTGGGATGTGAGTTTTAGGTCTTTTTTCTTTTTGAACTGGTGCTGATGTCTTTTTAGGGATAACGCAGAGGGGTAATAACGCCAACGCCAACGCCAATGGACCCTCCTCAGCACCCACGCCGACGCCAACGTCCAACCAAGCCACGCCGGACGAAATCCAGGCGAGCCTCAAAATGCTCAACGAGCACCTGCAGACGATCCATTCCGCCCTCCCGCCGCGTACCGCCCTGCTGATATTCACGGGCCACTCGGATCCGCGCCGCATGACGCAGCTTTCTGCACGCAAGAACCAGTTTGAGCAGGCGATGCGGGCGGGTGGCGGTGTGGTTGCTGGGGTCGGGGGGGAGGAGCCGGTGAGGTGGACGTCGGAGGATGGGCGGGCGTTGGAGGAGGCGGTGGAGTTGACTAAGAGGGGGTTGCTGTTTGTTGGTGTCAAGTCGTGAGGGGTTGGAGCTTGGTTGGATTTGGATTGGAGTTGACGAGGCTTCTGCGTGGTTAGTGGTTTGCCGTATATCCTTTTTTTTTTTGCGATAAAAGGTGGTCTTTGGGAGCGTACGTTTGCGTGGGAGGCCGTTGCGAGTGGAAGTTTGACTTGAAAAGTTGTTGTTATGTAGGTTGTACGGTACTGCATAATTCTTAGTCTTGGATTTCGAACTGTCGCGATGGTCGGCCCTCAGGCCTCAGGGGTCGTGTACGTTTTGGTTTGGTCTCTGTAGTTGTCTGCGAAATGTTGTCCGAGAAACTCGGAGAGACTTCGTAATGAACTTGCTAAGTCTCGTCGTTTGCCTCGTCCTCGATCAAGCTTCAAGGCTGATCTGAGCCTACAAATGGGTGTTCTCATTGTACAGAGGTTGGTAAAACAGATAGTTTGTAGCATTGTATGGACAAAGTGAGTACGGTACAGCGTGAAACCACGAGTAAAGCCATATACTGCCTAGTAGTTTGGCTGTTGCTTTTTGCGGCTTAGGTGTTGAGGCCTAGGATTGAGCTGGACATAGGTTTGTTGAGCAAGTTGGCATGAGCCTTGGGTCAAGAGATCATACCTGAAAGTCTGCTTCGGATATCGCGTGTTTCGCGCCTGCATTCGAGTGCTTCTTCAGTCCTACCAAGTCCTTCGAGGTATATGGCGCGGTTGTGGAGGCAGTTGGCATACTTGGCCTCAAACACCGCCGGATCCCTTTCAGCCAATCGGCGATACACCTGTACTACCTCGTCTGAGGATGACATGGCCTCAGCCGAGCGGCCGCAGGCATTAAGGTCGCTGGCCAGGTTCTGCAAGGACTGTGCAAGGGTGGGACTGTACTTCTCGGGATTGATATGCGCGAGTCGACGGCGTATCGACACCGCTTCCTGGCCATACTCGACCGCTTCGGCTATCCGTCCAGCCTTGCCTGTATACAGTGCATGAAGATGGAGGGAGTCGGCAAGGTAGGGCTCAAGTCTGGGAGGATCGTTTGAAACCAGTTGGCGGCGGATCTCGATGGCTTCGCTTGAGAATGGGATAGCCTCGACCGCCCGTCCACAATTGTAGAGATGGCTGGCCAAATCTTGCACGGACTCTGCAAGGTCTCCGGTGTATCTCTCGGGATTGTCGTGCGCAAGTCGACGCAGTATCTCCGCTGCTTCCCGACCGTACTCAACCGCCTCCGCTATCCTTCCAATTGTTTCGGCATACTGTGCATGGCTGTAGAGGGATTTAGCGAGGTCGGGCTCAAACGTGGAAGGGTCGTCTGCAACCAGCCGGCGACGGACGTCGATCACCTCGTATGACAGTGGGATGGCCTCCACTGTCCGACCACAGCTATCAAGAATCCTAGCCAAATTGTGCAAGAAGAATGCAAGAACAGGGCTGTACTCTTCGGGATCGATGTGCGCGAGCCAACGCCGTATCTCCACCGATTCCTGGAAACATTCAATCACCTCTGGCGTCCTTCCTGCATTATAGAGATGCTTCGCCCGCCTCTCAAGTGAAGCGGCAAGCTCTGCGCTGCTCTCCGTATCCCGTTCCCGTTCCAGCATCTTGCGGCGAAGCTCAACCTCCTCCTCCACAACAACGGCAGCTTCCTCGTGTCTCTCGCATGCGCCGAGGCCCCAGCCCAAGCTCCGCAATGCCAAACCCAACCGGTGCTGGAAACGCGCTGGATGAGCGTCCACTAGTTGGCGATACAGGTCGAGCACTTCCATGCCGATTTCGTGTGCTTCCTCATACCGTTCAGCCTTGTCCAGCACAAGGCCTTTTGTCTCCAGTGAGTGGAAATGGCTGTGATGCATGCTGATGTTTGAAGCGTTCGGCAAGATGTCACCATTAATATTGGGGTTGACCGCTGCAAATCAGGGTCAGCAAGTACAGCGCGGGCATTTTTTGCGCGCTCACTACTTGGCCCTGTTTTCTGAAGATTAGCAAGTGGTAGTGCACCAGCCTGCCTAGATCCTCGCCTGCCCCGCGCTGGCTTCCAATTTTGAACTTTGCTGCGTAGCTAAATTGGAATTGAGTGCGATGGAGAGCAGTTGATCGATGAGCGATAGAATGATTCAGAAGGGGTAGTAATGAATACGTGGGAGGAGTGATCGCTGCGGGCGAGCCTTCCAGCATACAGATGGCAGCTAAGATAAGGGCATAGGGGGGCAGGGATAAGATACTAGAATTCTTGTGTGGTTCGCTCGAGGTCTTTCTAATAGAGTGGAATTTGTAGTGAGTGTGACGATAGTTTGATCAATTAATATTAGTACTGATAGTGGTAATCTAATCTATGGGATGGATTTAATCTGAAAGTCGTAAGAAGGAAAGAAAGAAAGGAAAGAAAGAAAGAAAGTAGCGAAATAAGAAGGATAATGATAGCAATGGTTGGGGGCTTCGAGCAGCAAGAGGTATTGTAATCTTGTTGCTCGATGGGTTGTAAGCCCGATGGGTATGAAGGCGGCTAACCCACTGAAACGCCAGCCGACGGCATAGCCACGGCTAACCCAAAACCACGCGTTTCAATCTTTTGCTTGAAGTACTTAGCAGGTTCCCGACATGAGTGGGGGCCAAGTCGTCTAAGGTTCGCCAATATCGCATAAAGGCGTCTGATGACCACCTTCCCATGGCCTTGACTACGTCCGGAGATACACCTGC
>ML210247.1:34610-102430 GCA_004369085.1 Coprinopsis marcescibilis
GCATTCGACCACCCATGCCCATTACCCGAATCACAGCTGACCAGAAACGGCGACTTCTGGCTGCTGCCGCCTTTCTTCTGAATGTTGTTACTGTTGCAACACAACTCTACGCTTCTCCTCTGTATTGGAAACAGCCATATCACAACTCCAAGCTTTCGGGTGCTGAGTAGGTCGATGAACTGATTAAGGGCCATCCAAAAAGAATCTGGTCAGAACTCGGCATGCGACTTCACGTGTTCCTAATTTTCGTGCATGAGTTGCGAGTCCTTTGCAACCTGACTGATTCACGAAATGGGGTGACACTGAATGAGCAGGCTGCTATCTTTCTGTACATGTGCCGCACAGGTCTCTCAGTGCAGCATGTGGGGGAAAGGTTTCAACGGTCAAACGAGACTATCACCATGTAGGATCTTGTCTCATTTCATTGATAACATTGCTTATCTACACACTTAGATATTTTTGCAAAATTCTACATGCAATATCATTGGGACCATTCTACAACAAATATGTTCGGCTTCCTTTGGCATCTGATCCAATCCCGGAGTTCATCAGCAGCCAACCACGGTTCTTTCCTTTTTTTCGAGATGCTCTCGGTGCACTTGATGGGACACACATTAACTGTTGTCCATCAGCTGCTGACCGCCAGGCTGCTCGCAATCGGAAGGGAGGGACTATGCAGAACTGCTTGGCATGTGTCTCATTTACAATGCGGTTCTTATACATCCTCAGTGGTTGGGAAGGGTCGACAGCTGATGCCACAATGTATGCCCATTCCCGTTGCACAGATTTCCTGGTACCTGCTGGAAAGTTCTATCTTGGTGATGCAGGCTTTGGGATATGCGACTCATTGATGGTTCCATACCGTGGCGTCAGGTATCACCTGGCTGAGTGGGGCAGAGCAAATGCGCAGTTTGTCTATCTACTTATCTGCTTTGTGTATTATCTGCATGCTAGGCCAGCAACCAAAGAGGAGCTATACAACCTCTGCCATGCGTCAGCTCGGAATGTTGTTGAACGTGTTTTTGGTGTCTTAAAGAAAAAGTGGGAGATTCTAACCCGACCACCACATTTCCCAATATCAGATCAAGTCGAAATCCCTCCTGCACTTTGTGCGCTTCACAATTTCCTGATGGACCACGATCCTAGTGATATCAACAACTATCTATCGGGCTCCGACAATGATGAAGATCATCTTGATCCAATGCCTGGGACAACAATGCAAAACAACGACCTTGGGTCACTCACTATGGCAGCAGTCTCACCCATCGAGAAGGCCTGAGCCACAGCACTGCAGGATAACATTGCGCAAGCAATGTGGAATAGCTACCAAGCTGTACTAGCAGCAAGAGGAGAAGCTGATGATTAAATGAAGCACAATGCATGAATTAGAGTCAAAGGTTAATGTAACGACAGTGGGATGTGAGTATTAGGATGGTATATAATAAGTGCATTAAACGAATGTGGCGTAACGTGAGTTCAGAGTTAGGCAGAAGAGGAATAGGAGTTAGTGATCTGGGAGTCCACCCAAGCAGAAGAGAGATGGTGATCTTCAGCATCTTCGGCAAGCGTCAGGTAAGTGTCGCATGCAGTCTTGTCTTTGCGAAGGATGTCGATCATGGTGAGGAGTTCACAAGTGGCAAGGTGGCCATACTCGTTGGTGCAAAGCATCTTTATCACGTTAATGCAACGGCAAGGGGTTGGGTCAACAGAATTGGGAGGGGGTGCAAAGGTGGCAGCAACAGCCTCTCCAAAACTGGCGACAGAACACGCCATATCTTGAAGTGCAGTAGTCTCCAAAACTGGTGACAGAACGCGCCATATCTTGAAGTGCAGTAGCACTGTTGGTTGCCTGATGGCGCCTGGATGCAGGGCGAGATGGCGTGACTGGAGTACAAACCTTCAACCCACTCTTGAAGGCAGGGGATGCGACAGGGGCATCTTCGGGATCAGATTTGTGACCCTCCAAGTCGTCATGTTCAGTATCTTGAGTTGAGGGGCTGTCGTCGTTGATGTTGTCCTCATTGGTGGTTCCAGCTGCACTGCTGGACTCCTGGGTGGGATGAAAGACGTTGGCACTGGTGGCGGAGCTGGGCATAAGCTCGGAAACCTTGTGGAAGTGCACCCATCCCTTGTTGCAGAAGGGTTTGGCCTCCAGGTGGTGACAGACATAGTTGTCCCAGGAATCGGCTATGTCAGAGGTAATGCTGGCCCCAGTATCATCATTCCAAGTCCAGCCAGAGACCTGCTGGATTGCACAAACAACGCGATAGATCTTCCGTAGCTTTTCCGCATATTAGAACAGGAGATTGCGATGAGATACCAAAAAGACTCACAGCCGAGTACTTGTTCTGACAAATTTTGAACATCTTTATGGCCCCGCGCGAATGCAGGTGGGCAATGGATGAGGCAGCCGCCTCGAAGGTGGGCTTTTTAAAGTTTCCACCATCCCCAGCCTCAGACTGGTGCTCCAACAAGTAGTCGAGCAGCGCAGATTCTTCAGCCAGGGTCCAAAATGTGGGAGTTGCTGCATTTGCTGGGGCCATGGTGAATGAGAGGATGGTGGGGGGCAAAGAAAGGTAGGATAAGTTCACTTACCTCAATTCTAGCATGTTTTGAACCTGTGGGCACGATGGAACAACGAGGAAACAACGAGGAATGAGGGAGACGATGATATCAATAGGATTACTGATGAGGCTGTGATCAGATTGCACACTGACCACTTACCATAATGAACGAAATATTGCCGGCATCAAAATAAGAATACACCCGTATTTTGGGGGCCGAAGGAGCCCTAAAGCTGCATTGGCTGAAGAGATGGGCATGGGTCTCAATAAAGGTCCCGCACCTGCACTGGATTTCACCATCAATGTTGAACCAGGTGCGGTATTTGCCCAGTGGAGCATGCCCAAGGATGCAGCAAGCCATCCTTGCCGTCGTCGCTATAGACTCAGTGGCAGTAGACGACAGCCAAGTACCCCCTTTGAGGACACTTGGCTTGAGAGGCCAGTCTTGCATGTCCCCCATTTGGAGGAAGTGCTTACCCCAGTAAGATGTATGTTGAAACTCAGATATCCAAGAATCAATGCATGATTTTGCAACCACCTGGGGGACGCTATCGAGCGAGGTTTCGAGGCATCTGGACCTGGGGCAGATAGTCCCAAGCATGCCTGTAGGGCATCTCGGAGTTCCTTCTCAGACCTTCTCAGAGAAGGGAGGCCACTCCTGAGATGGGAGCAGTGTTAATGGGTCTAGAATGTCCAAGTCAACAGGTCTATTGGCTGCCAAATTGTATGTTCTGTGAAGGCCGGCCCACAGGACAGCAAGATGATGGCAAGGCTGTCCTTGGCATTGGATAGCCTTGCATGGTGGGAGTTTGCATTGTTTGACCCATTCCATCAGGTCCCACAGGTGCTTGCTCATGACTGCTACCTCTGCAATACAAGTATTGAAGAAGGTGCACTTGGTGGCCTTGACAGTCCGCCTGAAGTGGGCCCAATCCTTGGGAAATCCTGTGGATCAGACCATTTTGAGACTCTTGGCACAGGTGGCATTCCACCAGGGCCTAGAGCAAGATGTGATGTTCTTCTTGGCTGTGTGGGTATTCCACAAAGCCAAGATTAGGGCGGAGATGGCCTTGGCCCTCTCCTCCACATCATCAGGTGTTCAGATCAATGCCTCCTTGTGGAGCTTGCCTAATTCCGCAGTAACCTGTGCAAGGAATTCATCTTCCTGCTCAGGGTCTAAGAAGCCACACTTCCTTTGATTCTGCCAATTGCCAATGTTGACAACAGCAGAGAGGGGTACATGGAGGCAAGGGGTGGGGTATTTGAGGTCTTAAAGGGTGAAGTTGTATCACTGTTGTTGCTGTCATCCTCAGTACTATCCTCAGGTACCACATCTTCTTCCACTTTGTCTTCTTCACACCCATCGTAATCATCACCAAGGCCACCACCAAATGCATGTACATTTTCTAGAGAGTTGTCATCAACTAGGTTCTGGGAATTGTTGTTGTCTGGTCCAATGGGCAGACATGCCATTGGTGTAGTCAGAATAGCTGCCACACCTGTAGAGCTGGTTGCAGTACTCTTTGTTGACAAGAATTTGCCTAATCCACTGGTCAAGTGGCTGGCAGGAGCAGCAACAGTGGGCTGTGGTGGTCCAGCTTGAAAACCAGTGCTTGATACATGCTAAGAAACAACTTAGAGTCCTGGTCCATATTTCAGATCCAAAATGCACTCATAAATCAGCCAAAAGTAATGGAAACACCATTGTTTGTGTCCTATGTGCAAGAGAATACCTTCCTTGGCTGTTCTGGCTGCCTTTTGGGTGACAGCAGCTTCCCTTGTGCTTTGCACTCAGCTGCTTCATGCTGTCACTTGCCTGAACCATGTAGTTGACCAACTGGTTGTTTTGCTGGCTTGGAAGCAAGGGGTGTGCTTTTGGCTTTGCTGCCTTGCAGTCACCCCTGTTTCCACTTGACAAGGGTGGTGTTTGAGGTGAGGGCTTCATTGGTGTCACAGGCAAAGCTGACTGGTGTGCTGAAATGGATTTGTTGCAGCAGGGGCTGTAGAGGGGCAGAACACATGGCTGAGAACATATAAGTCATCCTGTGTTACCAGTAATGACATCAGGTAATGTACCTTACAATGAATCCTGAGATTCCAGCTGGGATGAGTGTGAAGATGATTCAAGGTGTTGACAAAATTAATGTGAACATGAGACCAGACGGACATCCAAGGGTATTGAAAAAACATGTACTGAAGTGTTTCCATGGGTAAGGATTGTGCTGTAGAGCTGCACATTTTCTTCTTTATGAACTGTTGTTTTTGAAATGAAGCCATGAAAAGACAATGAGATGGCAAATGAACATTATGAACAGTGGTCTTCCAACTTAGTTTCTATTATTTTGGCAAATTACATAATTAATCAAATTTCAGTAGCAATAGCAATAACTGCTACTATCACCAGCGAATCTTAGCACAGCCACCACAGGTTGACAATGACCGACTTCGATTAACTTGCGTTCCGCCAACTCTCTCCGACTACGATGAAGGCTACCCTCCGTTTCTGCAGCCAGTTCCGCAAACCGTCCATTCATTTCATTGGCAAGCGCCAAATTCCCTCCAGTGCGTATACTGTCCCCAGGAACCTTTCTTTCCTTCTCTATCCTCCTTTCTCCGGGAGGCTGGAAGGCTAATAAATTACTGACGCCGGTCTCTGCAGCTCGCGACATCCCCCACCCACACCCAGCCGCACCACCCGAGTACCAACGAGTGTTCACCGCGCAAGACGCTAGCACTCAATCGACGCCGTCGACGCCGGTCTCGAAAGAGGGAACCACCGCCGCAGCCTACGTTCACTTCTGGGAGGCGCCTTCACACATATGGAGGCCTCGCGTTAGCCAGCTTTCAGACAAGGAGATGGACTCGATAATGGTGAGTGATTAGCCTCTCGTCTTGAAGAATGTTGCTCATGAAGAACTTTCGCAGAGCGGAGGAGCGACATGGTAAAACTAATGTATATACACACCCGTTACGTGTCCCGAGGACTCCTGGCAAATAGATGTTGTCGCTTTCCCCCTCCCCCCCAATCTACACGAGAAAACCTTTCAAAGCGAATCGCAGAATGAAATATCTCAGCTACATGTCTTGATATGGTCTGGCGGCCAAGTCTCGTCGAAAATGCAGACAAGAATGATGTACAGCATGCTAATTAACTACTTCAGTTATGGTCAACACAGATTCCTAATCTTTCTCAGCATATGCAAGCAAATGCTTCTCGATTTCCGGCTCGGCCATTACCCTCCACTGTCCCCTCGTCTTCTCATCCTCGTCCTCGCTTGTCGAAACAAGCCCGATCTCAATCTCCCCGGGCTTGTAGTCGGTTGCATGCACAGCCGACATGACTTCAATCGCAATCTACGCCAAACCCATGTTGATCAGCCTACGTGTCAGCTCCTTGTGAAGAGAAGGCGCACCTCGATAACCTGATCCCTGGACAAAGTCTTGCCAGCCCTTGGCGCGTCCTCGCCCCCACGACCATTGTCCAACTTCTTCCACTTCTTCTCCAGATGATTCATGGCTTCCTGCTGCTTTTGGCCCGCTGCAGTCGCATGGAATCCGACAAAGTATCCCGCGGGATCGAGCTTGAACACCTGAGGTCCAAATTCAGGGTCGATGCCAATGATAATCATAGCTTTCAAAACGATAATGAGCTTTCTTTCAATGATGTAATGTAAATAACAGGATACTCACCGATTCCTAGAGGGCGCATTGCGGCTCTTTGGGTATACACCTGGTTAATGTCTGCCATTCTCCGTGCCAACGCGTCCGGAGTGATCTCATATCCGTACTTGTGTCGGAATTGAGCAGCTTCACTCCTTGCCCTAAAGACCTGTGCCTTCGCATCCGCTACAAATCAAACGGTAAGCTAAACAGCTACTTGTCCAAGAAGCTGCATACCAATGAGCCCGGTCACAACACAGCCAATTGTTGGAGTAATGCTGAATAAATGGGTAATCGTCGAAGCGTCAAGCAGCTTGTCCTGAAGTAAACCTTTCAGCAAACGCTAGCCAGAACCAGCATTAAGAACGGATAAACGTACAGGGACCTTCTTCTGAGTGATGACAACGGAGGTATCCTTCCCTCTCACAGAGATCGCGGTATGCGCAGAGCCAGAAATGGCCTTGAACGCATATTCTGACATGCAGCATCAGGATCAGCACTCTCTAGATGCACGACAACCATACCGACTTGGTAGAGTCGTCCCTCGGGGGAGAAGACTGTCAGATATCTGTAGTTACAATCAGACACCCGAAATTATTTGATGCAAGTGAAGATACATACCTATCGTAGGACGTTCGCGACATTAGAGAGCAGAAAGCAAGCGGCAGGCAATAATTGGCCGCTTGGCGCGGTCGAGGACGCGCAAGTCGTCGATCACGAGATCTCCGCGGCCGTACCGCTCGGGCCGAACCAGAGCCAAGATTAAAGTCGGATTTGGCTTGAGCGTCTCTTGGTCTGCTAAAGTCCAAACTGTTGTGGGCATGAAGGAAGCTGTATCTCACCAGGCCCCAAAGGTCATGTAAGTATACTATATAACTTCAAACATCCTTCTCTAATCATAATTACAGCAAAAAGATCCAATTCAGCACACTGAATGCACAGGACACGGTGAAAATATCTGAATTCGAAGTCACCCACCGAGATCTCTATACCCCCACCGACAGACTACCCGTAAAGCATGGAGTACTAGATCGCAGACTAGTGCGTGCTGCACCCTCCAACTACTGTACCGTGCTCACCAAATAGCCAGGGTACAACAGATAAAAGCGCGTTCTGCGAAACCTGTGGACAGAACGCAGTAAACTGTGTCGGGCACTATGCATACATCAAACTATGTGTCCCAGTCTTCCATATCGGCTTCTTCAAACATACCGTTGGAATTCTTCAATCAATATGCAAGGTATACCTCTCGTGGCAACTACCAAAACCCCAACTAATCCGGTTAGACCTGTGCTCGCGTGCTCCTCAGCGAACCAGACCGACGTCTCTACCTCAAACGCTTCCGCCGTCCCCACCTCGAAAACATGCAGCGGCAGGCCCTCTTCAAAGCCGTAAACACCACAGCCCGTAAAGTCGTCCACTGTCCCTACTGCTCAGGCACAAACGGCGCAGTGAAGACAGCCGGCGCACTCAAGATCATCCACGACAAATTCAGAGCCAAGAAGACCGCAGAGGAACTTGAGAAGTGGAAGAAAACTTTCTCTACAGCCATCGAATCGCAGAAAGAACTCGCAATGTACCTTAACAAGGCTGTTCACGAAGACCTAAACGCTCTCAAAGTGTTGGACTTGTTTCGACGGATATCTGACGAGGTAAGAGCGCCCTTGATTGAAATACCCCTCTCTGCCTTGCTCAACTCCTATAGGACTGTGAACTACTAGGATTACGGCCGGATTGGGGCAGACCAGAAGGGTTCATTTGGCAATACATCTCCGTCCCTCCCGTCTGCATACGACCCTCAGTAGCACAAGACGGTGCATCCAACGAAGACGATCTCACAGTCAAGCTCACAGAAATCGTCTTCACAAACGCTCTCATTAAGCAAGGTCTCACAAAAGGAGCTCCAACGCCACAATTCATGGTACGCCATCCATCCCCACCACTCTCACTATCCATCGTTCACCTCACATAAAACACCACAGGAACAATGGGAATTCCTCCAACTCTCAGTAGCCATGTACATTAACTCTGAACTCCCCGGCGTACCCTCCCAAATGGGCCAAAAACCTATCCGTGGCTTCGTCCAACGTCTGAAAGGCAAACAAGGCCGCTTCCGAGGAAATCTTTCAGGCAAGCGTGTCGACTTTTCCGGCCGTACTGTCATCTCCCCCGACCCCAATCTCCGTATCGACGAAGTGGCAGTTCCAGAACGTGTCGCCAAAATTCTGACGTACCCTGAACGCGTTACGGCGCACAATATCAACGGCCTCAAACAGGCTGTTCGGAACGGCACTGAGCTTCATCCAGGCGCGAATTATGTTGCTCGCGGGGAGGTCAAAAAGTTCCTCAAGTTTGGCAACCGTGCTGCAATCGCGGATAATTTGGCGATTGGAGATGTCGTCGAACGACATCTCGTAGACGGTGACGTTGTTTTGTTCAATCGACAACCAAGTTTGCACAAAGTAGGAGGGGTTGTTTCACTACACACCGATCACTGCTGACTGGTTTTATTCTAGCTCTCTATTATGTGTCACAGGGTAAGATCATAGATATCTTTCGTGAACCCGTTGCTAACAAAACGTAGGCAAAGATTCGACCTTGGAGAACATTTCGTCTCAACGAATGTGTCTGCGGTCCTTACAATGCGGATTTCGACGGCGATGAAATGAACCTTCGTAAGCTCCCTTCTCATCCGCCCGCACCACATTGTCTAACTTCTCAACTCCAAAGACGTCCCTCAAACTGAAGAAGCCCGTACCGAAGCCTTGGAACTAATGAACGTCAAGCGCAACCTTGTCACACCCCGCAATGGCGAACCCGTAATCGCCGCTATCCAGGATTTTATCACCGCCTCCTTCCTCCTCTCTCGAAAGGATCGATTCCTCGACCGCCGCCAATTCACCCAACTCTGTTGCTTCCTCGGCGACGCAAGTATGCAAATCGACATTCCCCCTCCTACAATATGGAAACCCATTCAACTCTGGACAGGCAAACAGGTCTTCAACGTTCTCATGCGGCCCAACAAGCAATCCAAAATCTTAGTAAATGTCGAGTGCAAATGCCAGAAATGGGAAGAAGCGAAACCACAAAACTTCCCGCCAAGAATATCGCTGCAACCGGATTTGTCGCCGAACGATGGGTGGCTGGTTGTTGTAAACAGCGAGATCATGTGTGGTGTCATGGATAAAGCAACAGTCGGAAGCGGAAAGAAGAAATCGATCTTTGGTGTCATCTTGCGTGATTATGGACCTGACGAGGCAGCAGCGGCCATGAACCGCTTAGCCAAACTGTGTGCACGGTACCTCGGTACGCTCATACCACCAATCCGGAATCTGTCTTCCATCTAACTCATTTATATTCGTGCAGCGAACTACGGATTTTCTCTCGGCATCAACGATGTCATTCCGGGACCAAAACTGTCTGCACAGAAAGACATCCTCGTCGAGAGAGCCTATGCCGACTGCCAAGATCTCATTGCACTGGCCAAGAAAGGAAAGCTCGAGAATAAACCAGGTTGCAATCAAGAAGAAACTCTCGAAGCCATGATATCCTCCGTTCTTTCCAAGGTCCGAGAAGAAGTCGGACAAATCTGCATGAAAGAGCTCAGTCGTCACAATGCACCACTCATCATGGCTACCTGTGGTTCCAAAGGTATGTTAACTTATCTTGGTACCCTTGTGTACTTACTAAGGTACATTTACTCTCAGGCTCCGTCATCAACGTCTCCCAGATGGTTGCCTGTGTCGGACAGCAGATTATTGCAGGACATCGTGTGCCTGATGGCTTCCAAGACCGCTCGCTCCCTCACTTTCCCAAGAAGAGCAAAACACCCCCTAGCAAAGGTTTCGTCCGTAACAGCTTCTTCTCCGGCCTTGTTGCCAGTGAATTCCTCTTCCACGCTATCTCCGGTCGTGAAGGTCTTGTCGACACAGCTGTCAAAACCGCCGAAACGGGTTACATGCAACGTCGTCTCATGAAAGCCCTTGAAGATCTAACAACCCAATACGACCTATCAGTCCGCAGCTCTGTCGGAGGTGTTGTGCAATTCCAGTATGGTGATGACGGACTGGATCCGGCGTGTCTCGAAGGCGACGCCCAGCCGATCGACATGGACAGGTCATGGACGCATGCGCAAGCCGTGAAGGGGAGGAAAGAGAGAGCTTTGCTGCCATATGAGATCCTTGAAATCGTCGATCGCGAACTCGCAAGCCCCAAGTTCGTGAACACATGTCTCCCAGCATACCGTGACACTGTTCGCGAATACATCTTCGAGAACATTGTTAGCCATGTCGCTAAAATACGGCAAAACCACGGAATGTTCGACGCGATGGAGAAGCAGGATGAATGGGATGAAGATACCGATCTTTCATTAGGTGCCTCTGGTAAGCCCCATCGCCTTTTTTGCATGCAACGAACGGTTTACGAAGACGTTCCTGCGCAGTTGCTGACAAAGTGGCTGTCGACAATAAATCTAAAGTCACGGAACCCCAAATCCGCGAATTCCTCCATCTATGCTGGGTAAAATATGCGAAAGCCCGAATTGAGCCAGGTCAGTCTGTTGCGTCATTTCAAACACCTTTTCGAGGAATGACCTATGGTTCCAGGTTCTACGGTCGGCGCCGTAGGCGCCCAATCCATCGGTGAGCCAGGAACACAAATGACACTCAAGACTTTCCATTTCGCCGGTGTCGCATCCATGAACGTCACACTCGGTGTACCGCGTATCAAAGAAATCATCAACGCCGCCAAAGCCATCAGTACCCCCATTATCAGTTGCAAACTCGTCACTCCCGATAGCGAACCGTCAGCTCGCATTGTCAAAGGAAGATTGGAAAAGACTCTTCTTCGAGACGTACGTGAACATCCCAATATAACATGCGATCCTTATAACATTGTCATAGATTGCCAGTGTCTTTGAAGAAGCGTACGCTCCAGAATACACGTACATTGGTATTATCATCGATGTTGAAGCCATCCAGAAACTACAGGTATTTTGGCGGCGTTGTATACTGAGAGTAATCCGCTGACCACCGACGCAGCTGGAACTTACATTGGACGATGTGAAATGGGCGATCGTAGGCGCGAGGAAGCTCAAGATCAAACAAGAGGTGAGTCGTGGCCTTCTGATATCATTGTTGTCTCTGAAGTGTTTGCCAGTCCATCACCGTCGTTCCGCGCAAAAACCGTATCAGGATCTACATTGACGGCGAAGACAAATTCTATAGACTAAGAGAACTAAGAAGAGGTCTCGGGGATGTTGTTGTCAAGGTGCGTGTCTCTATTGTGTCCAATTCTTTCACTCATGCCTATTCTAGGGGCTTCCTACCATTCAAAGAGCTGTGATCAACATCAAGGACAAAGATGACTGGCGAGGCAAGAAAAACGACAAGGAACTACTGGTAGAAGGTTACGGTCTCCAAACGTGTATGATCACAGAAGGTTTGTTTGTTTTCCTCCTTCCCTCACTCTATTCCAAGACTGAACCGCGAGAACACAAGGTGTTATTGGCGAATTCACAACCTCCAACCATGTCATCGAAACCGCCCAGGTCCTCGGAATCGAGGCTGCGCGCCGGACCATCATCAACGAAATTCAATACACAATGAAATCGCACGATATGAACATCGATCCTCGACATGTCATGCTCTTAGGAGATGTCATGACATACAAGGTAAACAGTGCACTGATCTTCTTTGTTTCACCTTTCCTCAAACTGATTTCAATTCCCAGGGCGAGGTGTTGGGGATCACCCGATTCGGTGTTGCCAAAATGAAAGATAGCGTGCTCATGTTGGCATCGTTCGAAAAGACCACTGATCATTTGTTTGACGCATCAGCGTATGGAAAAACAGATAGCATCGCTGGTGTATCAGAGAGTATCATTATGGGTAACCCTGCTGCCATGTGTGGAACATCAATGTGTGTATCGAAATCCCTTGTTGTTTTGTATTCCGGATTGACTGTTTTTAGGCCCGCATTATTCGTACCTCCGCCACGCCTAAAGAAACGTCGCAACCTGGTCTTCGAAGGTGCACTGTAGTCATTCAAGATGATTACTCGCTCGCGAAAATCCCTCTAATCTTCTATCCGTTGCCAAATTTGACATATCCAGATACAGTCGACTTTACCATCGCCCATCATGATCACCAACAGGGTTTCCTTTATATCTAATCATAGTAGAATGTAGTTGTACTTACCAAGAATAAATCAGTTCCAAACTTACATGTACAGCTTTCATGACGGGTGTCCCGTGGAACACAGCATGTCAAGCAGACACATGTCAGTAAGCGCCGGGATATCCGGTGGGCTCAGCTGTCAAGCACCCCGCCACAAAGGCATTAATTTCCGATATGTCGTTATCAGATCAAATATAGCGTGTCATTACTTTCAATATACAGCGGTACCACAGGTTGCTTTGGGTCACAGTAGAAATACATAGAAGAGAAACGGAGCGGGTATACTCTCTTCAGCAGGATGTTTCACATAGCTTTACAGTTAATCAAAAGTCTCCACCAAAGTCTCCAAAGTCTCCTGAATCTACAGATGAATCAGTAAAATGTTTTGTTTACGGACTGGAGCTCACCTTCAAACGAGTCACCAATAGCGTCTGCAGCCAACACACCTCCAACAACACCTAGGCCAACAGCGCCAGCCGCACCAGCGACCATAGCTCCCTTACCCAAGCCACCACCAGATTTGTGAGTCTGACCATGCGATCCGTACGATCCATGAGACCCATGTCCCTGATAGTACGCTTGAGGCGGAGCATAACCTCCATAACCTCCATGTTGACCCCCATACCCAGGCTGTCCTCCATATCCATGTCCTCCAGACCCATGTCCACCACTCGCATGCTTGCCTCCAAGCGCACCACCCAACGCACCCATAAGGCCTCCCGAACTACCATGGCTTCCACCGTGGCCTCCACCATGGTTACTCCCATGCTTTCCTCCGCCCAGCAAAGAACCAAGCATCCCCGCTGGCCCACCACTTCCATGACTGCCACCATGACTTCCACCATGGCTGCTCCCATGCTTTCCTCCAGCCAAAGCCGTTAGAGAACCAAGCATTCCTGCCGGTCCACCACTTCCATGACTTCCACCACCATGGCTGCTGCCATGCTTTCCGCCAGCCAACGACGCTAGCGAACCAAGCATACCTGCACTTCCTCCCCCAGTCTTCTTACCCATCAGTCCTCCCAACAACGCACCTAGGCAAGTTCATTCAAACGATAAGAATTCATCCCTTCGTTCCATATAAGATAAGGTAACATACCGGTCATTCCCTTCTCTCCGGCACCCGCACCCGGCGCAGTCTGCGCATGCGCATCCTGGGGTTGTTGGTGCTGGCCATACGAATTGTTCGAAGCTCCATAGTCTCCATAGGCACCCTGTGGATTGGAATACCCATACGGGTTGTTCGATTGCAGTGCACCTTGGGAATACTGATGTTCTCCTCCCGCAGGAGAAGTGGGACCCCCGGGGTAGGTAGACACACCCGGGAACCCGGGACCCGAGGGAGCGTTCACGCTCGAAGGACTCGGGGTGGGGAGAGCAGGAGCCTGATCACTGTTATAGGCCGGGGGCTGCGCGTGAACGGGAGGGGGCGGGCCCAATGGGTGCTCCCAGGTAGTAACAGGTGGGTTAGCCGCCGTGTTCACAAAGTACCTATCAAACTGTTATATCAAAACCGTCACATTACAAAAAGAAGCGAAAATTACCATGCTTTATAGCTGAAAAAGACCGCTATTAGCTTGCGATAAGATAAAAAGACGATAGAGGGGTTTACTTGGCGTCATACTGTGAGATCCAGCCAGGCGGCAAGACCCTGCTATCAGGATTGGAGGGACTGGCGTAGGGGTTGGACATCTGTAGTAGGTGAAGATGAGGGTATGTAGCAAGAAAGATTAGTAACGACTAGTCTCCAAGACGGTTATATCTACTCCCAAGGCAATGGGTCTCGTAACTGGCTCAAGTTCAGTCCACTGCATCACGCAGTCGCACAGCATCAAGGCTGTACATAGCCCGCGTAGAGATTGTGCTTCTTATTCCAGTAGACGCCCCTGTTGACCACAGCGGCAGAAATAGAATTATTCCGCGTATCCACATGGCGGTGTGTGTCCGCCCCGGCGATACCCATGTGCAGAAAGTCGGAATCCCATGAGAGATTTTCCAAGTTGCGATCCGGAGAACCTTGATACCTTGATACCGATGTCGTAAGGCGACTCAATTCAACTAGGTTTCTACAACAAGGTAAAAAAAAAGAAATTTGGCTTTACACCAAGTATCGTAGTGCGACGATGACAGCAAAAAACAGATTAAGATTATAGAGTAAAGCAAAGAAGAGGCCCAAGCAAAAATGAGTTAAAACGTTCACGGATGTAGCCGCGGAGGCCCAAAGTTTAATGGTGAGTACTAAAGCGCGGAGAATTATAACCAAAGGCTAGCATAAGAGAAGCAACGAACGTCGTCAGCGATTGCGCTTGAAATATCATCATAATCATCGTTAACTTGAAACTTCATGGTATCGAAAACAAATCCATCGTCCGTCCTCCTGAGAAGGAATGTGTGAGAGAACAAGGTGGGACGGCGGCGAGAAATGGAAATAACGAGGGGAATTTCGTGGGAGGCCTGGGTAAATCAACACCGCTCATCGCTCATTTTGCGGTTTTCTTGTTTGTTTTCTTGGGCTGAACTGAATCTCCGCGCTTGCGTTTGGTAGCAGGTTCAGATTCTTCTTCGCTGGAATCGCTTCCCGCTTCGGATGAAGATTCTTGCACCACTTTGCGGACGACAGGCTTGTGCGACTCTTCTTCTTCCTCCTCGTCGTCGCTCTCACCCTCTGCCTCTTCGTCTTCAGAGTCGGGGGTGGGGACACGGGGAGGAGGAGGGGGCACGGGAATTCCCTTCTTGGCTCGGGAACCCTTCACCGGCTTTTTGGACTTGAGGATTTCGTAAGAACGTTAAAAATAACATCTGAAATGAACAGGAACATACGGCAGCCTCGGCTACAGCCTTGTTGGCGGCTTCAATTTCCTCTGGTGAGCGGTTATCATACCGGTTCTTGGCTTCGGAGTACTCTTGCTTCATCTTGAGCATCGTTTGGTTGTACCGCTGAGAGAGAAATAAAGTGAGAACGGGGTCGGAAAAGCGGAAAGACGCGTCAAACACGTACATCTTTCTCCTCCTCGGTCATGTTCTTCCACTTGTCGGAAATAAGAGCGAGAAGCTCCGGGTTGGTGAGGGTGGGGTTCTCCTTCCTGAGGTCGTTACGGACATCATTTTGGAAGAGAATGTAGGACGACGCAGGGCGCTTGGGAGCATTGGGATCCTTGGGCTTTACAACACGTTTTCGCTTCTTGCCAGTGTCCGCGTCCTCGAGGTGGACATGATCCTTACGCTTGCCCTTTTCTATTGTTCGGAACAACAACAAGAGAAACGCGTGTCAGGACAAGCGAGAATGCTGTCAATGACAAGCTACACGTAATGGGTGGTTGACGGCACGTACCATCGAGCCCCCCCAGGAAATTGGCAAAGTCTTCGACGATATGTGCAGTATTCCTGAGCTGTTCTGCACAGGCAGAGAGACCAGAGGCGAGCTGGCAAAGGAATAGGATAAACAGACGAACAATAAAATAGAAAAGAGATGTACCTTTGCTCTGTGCTGCTCAAACTCATTAATATCGAATTTTGTCATGGGAAGGGAGAGTCGGAGGGATGAATGGAGGGAAAGAAAGACAGAAGATGTTGATTTGTTATTTCACATCAAGTTTTTAGTTTTTCTTTGTATTGAAGACCGATGTCTCAGTTGATCGTGGGATTCTCTCGGGTGTGGCGGAGAATGAAGCGGGGACTGAAAAGGTGTGGGACAGGGCCATCGTTGAATTTTGGCTGGCAACCGTGAGGACAACAAGCTCTGGAAGATTTTCTACTCTGGACGACGACGGGCTGCAGAATAGTAGGCCAGACTTGCTGAAAGAATTAGTCTGAGCATCGAATTCTACGTGTTTTGTGTCAGAAATCTCGAAAAAGACTGAAAGAAAATAGTCATGGAGATGTATGCGTGGCCAGGACTGTTGGCGAGCGACCAGCAACAGTCTTCCACCAACAACCGCCATGGCATCGACCACCAGTCACCGACCGCCACCGCCATGGCCATCGACGACTGGACCGCGCTGCAGCACAGCGGCAAGGATCGCCCCACAACATCCACCGTTCCCCAGCAATCCCAGCCAATTCCTGGTCCAGCGTCGCCCACAGCGCCCACCGTTTCTGGCCCCTCCGCCATAGATCTCGCCGATTTTGCATCGCTCGACGACCTCACAGGTGAGTTGTGCTGTATGGCTTGTCCCGGCGCGGCCCAACCTCTTTTGTCAGCCGTTCCGATACAATACAACTTGTCGCTGATCACTCCATTACAGGGGCCTCTTCTGCCGCTTCTATGATGTCCCAAAGTCCATTTTACGGCGCATACACCAACATTTACATGCCTTATTCTCCATATTCTACCTGGCAGAATCCAGCGGTCACTTCCACCGTACCTTTGTCGAGTTATTCGACCCTCAACGGGGCCACCAGTCCCCCGGGCTCTGCCGCTTTGCAAGCCACACCGTCATCCACGTCGACAGCAACACCCGGTTCCGATCTCCACTTTTCAAACCCTCCACAACACTCGCAGCCCCATGCAGGGCCGTCCCAACCAATGTCTATCGAGTACGCATCGAGGTCCATGTTTACCGGTTTAACAATGACTAATATTTGTTTCAAAGCCCTTCACTAGTGTCAATGAATGGTTCATCCTCAACCAACGGCATGCATTTTCATGGCACATCTCCATATTCATCACAACCGCCATCATCCTCGTCACAACACTCGCAGTACAACTTTGCGCAGCATCTGCAGTCTTACGCCTCCAATTATTATCGGCAGTCACAGTCCGGTGCCCCGCAGGGCACACTGTCACCCCAGGTCTTGCATTCGTCGTCACTTGGAGTCGGGATATCTCCATCAATATTCTATACCCAACCACCGCCTGGCTCGTCTCCCACAACGCAATCTCAACCGCCACAGATCTTGATACAGCAGCAGCAGCAGCCACCCCAACTATCCGCTTTGCAATTACTGCAGGAGCAAGAGAAGCGTGAGCGTGAAGCGCAGGAGCGCAAGGAACGATTTACCAACGCTGTGCGGCCACTCCTTCAACCAAACGCCTTCTCTGGAGCAGGAGCTGTGTCTGCCCTCGTCAATCTCATCGCCGAGTTCGGACCTCAAGAGGTTGACCCAGCTTTGCGGCTGGAGATCTTGACCAAGATGCGAGACAATGCTGGTAATCACTATTTTCGTGCCTGGCTTGAGAACGCGACTGCCATCGACATTACTCGCGACTGGCTGAAAGCCGTCGCCAAAGTCGATGAAAAACAGCTGGAAGATACAATAATGCCCCTCCTACACGTGTGTCTTCTCCTTCTCCCCTTCTTTTCTTTACCTTATATATGTTATGGTTCTAGGTTATCGATCGGCTTCCATTTACATTTTTATCCCTCAGGGATTCAAGATTGGGTAAACTGATGGCTCGCTTGGCCAAGGCCGCTCCTCCTTCAGGTGAGTTAAAATGTTTCACAGTCTTGCTTCGCGTATCCCCTGTCCTGCCTAGGTCGATGTTTGTGTAGTACAACATCGGTCCATCAAAAGGTAGTGAGCTAAAAAGGAAAACTCTTTTGAGATTGAGAAAGATGGACCACACCCAAACGTTTCAATTTCAACTGAGTCAGCCCGGACATGTCACTTTTTTTCCTGTTACCTATTCCTTGACCCCGACGGGAAACAAAAGCAACACATATTGTCTTGTTATCCCTGACGGATTAAGCGTAATAAATACACCGATTGTAGACAATGTATCTAACTGTTGCCCCTCTTTCTTTTTCCCTGCCATGTCATCACCCCACAAAACGAATCCAAACGAAACAAAACGAACGAAAATGCAGCCATCAAGGATATGGCTTCCAACCTGGAGAACAGATGGAGGAAGATGATAGCGACAGCCAGCACGGACAACAAGTCCTCTGAAAGTTCTGAAGGTGAGTCATGCCATTTCATTTCATGGGCGCCCACCAATCCAGTCCCCAGATGCCAAAAGCAAGAAACGGAAGCTCAGCGACAGCGGCAAAGGGACCGTCGTCGCCGCTGGCCCAATACCGACATCATCCGCAAGTTCGGTTGGCGCGCCTCCCGCCAAGAAACCCGCAGTCGGCACTGCAACCTCTTCAAAGCCTGTCTCCTCCATCAAGAAAGAGACATCATCCTCATCTGCCAATAGCACCAAATCATCTACAATATCCAAAACCGACACTTCGTTCTTCTCCGCACCCAAACCCAAAGCTAGGCTCCCGTCTTTCAAAAAGGCGCCAAACCAACCGACACCAGGGAAGAAGGACGATTCTCCAAACGTAGCGCAGCCCTCTTCCATCGACCCCTTTCAGGAACTCCTCAAAGCTATCAAACCGCGGAGAGACTCACCTGTTGTTTCGACGCCACCGGGTGCGACAAGTACGCCGCCAAACCCCGGCGTTTCCACCACAGGCTATACCGGGACACCGGGGATAGGAAAGAATGGCAAGCCAAAAAAGGTGGTGACATGGGCACCGGACGGGAAGCTGGAGTCGATCCGTCTTATCGAGCCGGCCGTGTATGACGACGATCACAGCGATGTGAGTTCTTTTCGCAGTTGGGTCAATTCGTATCGCTGACGACCGTCACAGGGTACCCGAGTATCGCACAGCCTGCGAGATTTGGATAGAGGCGAGGGTGCTGCCCTGCACGCACCTGTATTCGAAGAACTCGTGGATTGGACAGAACCATGCGGTAAGCGCATTGCACCACCGGAATCAAACGTGCATAGTCTAAACCCCGCTTTTTGATTAGCTTTGTATCTCGAAACAGAACATCCCCGTGGGGGACAGAGCGAAGAAGCCATGGCCCAGGAAAAGAGGGAACAAACTGTGCTGAGCGCCGTCTACATGGTAGGCCTAGTCCCAGAAACGCCCACAGAGCCTTCTGCAGTATTGTCGGAGGAGGAAGTGGACAGAGAGGTGACGAGAATGACAGTAGGCGAGCAGAATGATCTCGTATTCTGGGCTCCGGAGGTGGATCCCGCCCAGCACGCAGCGGCAGCTGTGAATACCAACAATATGGCTGCACTACTCATTCAACAGTTGGCTATGGGAGGGAATGCGTTAGGTGGTGTACTATCCAATGATATACAACATCATCATCATGCAGCAGCGCAAGCTGCGTCGATTAATTCAGCTGTCGCAGCGATGCCCTCCGACTCCCTGTCACAATTGTTGAGCCAGCTGCAAGGCAATCCGATGACTGCAGCAGCCCAATACGGACAAAGTTCGTATGGAGATGAACAAAATCCCCCGGCATGGGCTACGGCGACACCGAATCACTTTGCCGAATACGGACAAGGCTATCAAGACGACTCCGGTGTCGATCATCGGCAGCACTGGGACGGCGGCAGAGGCGGAGGCGGAGGCCGGGGGAGAGGCCGGGGAAGAGGGAGAGGCCGGGGAGGTTACGGAGGCGAAGAAGGGTATAGACATAATAAAAGAAAACCATGCAGTTTCTTTGCACAAGGAAGGCGAGCATTTAATGTTCCTTTCAAACCTAAAATGAGACGGAGACTAATGATAGCCTCCGGAATTAACAGATGCAAATACGGCGATCAATGTGACTTTTCGCATGAGAACCCCGCTACCTTGAACTACATCTAACCGTCGTCCCATCCCGCGCGACAATCACCAAGGATACACTAGAGGCTTTATATTTATACCACATTAATCCGGTATCGTCGTCATTTTCGTTCTCTTCACTCTGCTCCATTCTCGCATGTCCATAGCAATGTCTTCACACAATACACAGTCAATTACCGTTCTCACAGGCCATAGATAAGGGTCCACCTTTACGTACTCTCGTTCACACCATGGCCTGTCGAACCAGAGTTTGTCACGAGTAGATAGAGTAGTGAGCAGACGCATGCTCTTCTCGGAATATGTCAGCAATCGGAATGTGTGATAACGTGAGCGGTAGTACACTGTACAGTTCTAGCAAAGCAATACAAATCGATAGTAGGTAGTAAAATAACGGATCAGATCGTGGATATCGAAAAGCAAGATGAAAAAGGACATGGAATGGAATGCATTACAGAAGGGACTGAGATGAAATAGAAGAGCAAGTCCAAGCAAAAGGCATCAGCAGAAATCGAAAGGAATACGAATAATACATCAAACAAAAGAAAATGGAACGCAAGTAATTCAACCTCCATTTGTTCCCGTTTTGTTTCGTTTTTTGATCCGTTTAGGCCCACCCTCGGTATTCGCAACAGTCGGAGACGACGCAGTATCAGACGTTTGCTTACGTTTTAACGACGCATTGGGCAGCGCCGGTGTGTTGTTTGCACCGGACGACACCGACGGAGAACCAGCCGATTGCGAAGATGATGAACCAGCTGCATTTTGACCAATGGTTTTATGCTGCTTTTGAGGTGAATTAGCGGCCGAGGAAGGAGTATTACGAGGGGAACTGGTCATTGCTAAAAGAGGAGGCGGGATGGTTTGATTATGATTATGCGGTGGTAGATTCGTAACAGATGGAGGAGCAGCCGAGAATAGTGTTGGTTGTTGTGATTGGGGAGGTTGTTGCTGTTGGTGCTGTTGTTGTTGGTGCTGCTGGTGCTGCTGCTGGTGCTGCTGTTGTTGGTGCTGCTGATGTTGGTGTTGTTGATGTTGTTGATGTTGTTGTTGTTGTTGTTGGTGCTGCTGCTGCGATTGAGGTGGATGTTGTTGTTGTTGAGGCGGTAGGGGTAAGGGTAGAGGTTGAAGAGGTTGGTTAGTCGTGAATACAAGTTGGGTTCCGTGGTGTCCGTGCGTCTGATGTGGTCCAGTATGACCATTGTACATAGGGGGAGGTACGTTAGTTGGTGGTAACAGCACTGCTCCATTATCTCGAAGGTTTGCTGCGAATTTTGATAAAGCATCTGACGTATTTTCGTCAATTACTACACAACCTCAGCACAAAATTGACTTACCCAGTGGGCCCAAATTCGTCTCATTCGAAAACGTTATAAGCTCTGCCATTGCTCCTACACTTTCCGCCAGCTGGCGGGGTAACCGTCAGCGACTTGCCAGAGAGAAAGGTGTGATTATTTTAAGAAAGACTGACTTCAAGACATCGCATCGTGGCTTGAGGAATCCCAAATGCATTCACCGGCTCCCCAGGCATGATCGCATGCTGGACCATCACCTTGGGTTCGTCGAACTGCTTCTGGATCTCTTCTTCCGTAAACCGCGTATTCATGTGTTGCATTGGGTGGATCTTTGGGAAAGGCGAGTCAGGCACCCGTGTACCAATGATGGCATCCAGCGCGATCGATTTCTCGTGTGTCATCGCATCAAACTCGAACTGCTCAAACTTGAGCAGATAGCCGCCTTGTTGGTTCGAGAACTGCGAACCGGGAGGATTCGTGGCGGTAACGACGACATGGGCAGTGAGAGGCCCTCGTAGCGTCACTGTATACCCATTGGCGTACTTGTAGGTCCATACAGCCGCAACACATTCGACAATTGCGTGGCCCTGTGCGTAGATACGTTCCCGAGCACCGTCGAGAGCGAGTGTCATCGACTTGACGCCAGATTGTGTCGTTACGAGGAAGAACCGCGGGAGGATAGGAAGGCCGATCTCTACAACCCATCATCAGCACACATGCTGAACTAGCGCTTAAAATAATCCAACTTACCAAATGGCTTCGCCTCGTTCCGTTGATTATCCTTCCATAGGGTAAACTTTACGAGAGCCTTCGGGGTAAAGTACTCCTTGACAAGCTCGTTCCAAAAGGACAACGACAATTTCTAAAACCAGTTGCCACATCAGAACGCTTGTAATGCAAATTGCTTCTAAACGCACCGTCTTGTTCTCGCTAGACAAGATGCCACTGAATTGCAGCAGACGAATCAAGCCTTGACCACTGCCAATGACCGTTGAATATCTGATGAAACTTCATGATTAACGCCGCTCAAGTGATCAGGAGCAAAAGGCACTTACTGATTATTCCTGTTCACAGGAGGCTGAACGGGAGCGCCAGGACCAGCCATAGTAGGAGGAATTGACACCGGTGCACCACCAAGCTGCCTGACTGCAATACCCTGTCCTCCCTGCTGCCCCTGCTGCTGCCCAGGAGGTGGCTGAGGACCCATCGGTTGATGTCCGTGACCTTGCGGCGGCTGAGGCAGTCCCGCCTGATTCCCACCAGTCATCTGCGATTGCAGCATCTGAAGCTGACCCCCAACAGGCACGGGCGTCCCCTGCCGCTGACCAGTCATGCCCGGGGGTGGTATCCGCCCACCCACCATCTGTTGCCCAGGGATCCCTCCTCCATTACCTCCTACCCCACCAGGCCCTCCACCCATGCCTACGCCTCCTATCGTATTCGGTGGCTGCTGCTGCTGCGCAGACCTCGGTGTTTGCGTGCGCGAAGGTGTTGGCGGCTGTTGCTGTTGCTGTTGCTGCTGCTGATGTTGTTGCTGCTGTTGTGCATTCATCATCGACTGAGGCTGAGACTGTGGCCTCGAGTGCGGCCTCGACGGATGCGCGATCTGTTCAGGCGGACCACCAGAAGGCAGTGGAGACGCATGCTGCGAGACTGTACCCCCAGGCTGCTGCTGTGAAGGCTGGCCTTGGAGTTGTGGTGTGTGGCGACCCATGGGGTGGGGAGTCATCCCGGGCGTGTGTGATGGAGGTCTTGGTGGACCAGAGGGAGGTGCCATAGGAAAGTGCTGACCACTGAAGGGGTCAGCACTAGGTGTGTTCACATTCATAGCATTAGCGTTGTTCATTTGGAGCTGCTGGGCCGGCGTCGTCTGAAATCCTGAGCGCTGTGCGTTTGGCGTGCCCTGACCCATCATGTTTACGGACATGGGCGATTCAGGGCCGTCCTGCATAGGAGGGGTAGCTGCATCTGGGAATGGATACTGTCCGGCGTTTGAAGGTAGCCGCGAACCCATTCCACCAGGGAATGGTCCAGGTTGGTAGTTGACGAAACCTATTGAGTTGGAGTTATCTGGAGTCATGGAGTTTCTATTGAGAACAGGGTTTTGAGAAGGTCCAGGGGCTCCCATACCGAGAGCGTTAGGTGGTAGCGAGTTGGGCCGGGGCGATCCTGCAATCTGGGGTCGCTGAGGGTTGGACATGGGTCCGTTGTTTCCAAACGGATTTTGAGGCATGTTCATATTGTGTGAGGCCACTGACACCGATGCTGGCTGGGGTCCCAAGCTATTCATGATTGGTCCGCCTCCACCCATCCCTGGATTCATGATCTGGCCATTAGGTTGACGAGAGACGATCCGCTGTTGCTGTTGTTGCGCCTGGTGTTGCTGAAGTCGCATCACTTGAATCTGGGACATTTGACCGGCCATTTGACCTGGTTGGTTGAGCCCCAGACTCATTCCTCCTGTGACTGCTGGATTCATCATGCCTGGATTCAAGTGTCCTTGGGAAGATACTCGTCGAGGGGCATTCGGATTCTGCATTGGTGGCATCCCTTGGCTGGGAAAGCTTATAGTTTGCATCTGAGGAGTAAGAGCAGCCATATGGGGACCACTCCCAGCATTAGAATTCTGCAGCATCTGCTGGGGTCCTGGCTGTTGGCGCGCCATTGGGCGTCCGGGTTGTTGGATATGTGTATGTGGCTGCTGGCCTGGCATCAAGCCACCTCGTTGATTCTGCTGCATACCCATATTCGAGGAAGCATGCATCCCCAAGGATTGGTTCGCATTGAGGCCCGCCGACATGTTCATTGGATTCTGACCGAGTTGCTGCTGGTTCATTTGTTGATTTTGCAAAAATGGGGGATTGCCCATCCCGAGCATGGCCTGGTTCTGTGCCATGGGGTTGGAGCGAAGCATGTTGCCGTTCAAGTTGTTCATTTAGGACGTCGTTCAATCGTGGCGACTCTTGCTGAGAGACTGGGGAGATGTGACCATGGACAGAGAGTGGAATGGGAAGAAATGCCGGTAAGGATGAATTCGCCCAGGACAGGTCGCACGGAGATCGAAGGAGATACGCTGTCGGAGAATATAGCGTTGGCGGCGACGATTATCCACGACGTCGAGGACAGAAATGGGGCGTCGACGACGTTGAGGATGATGAGGAAAGTGTAAGGAAATGGACCGGGGATAAGGGTGGTTGTGACTGTTGAATGGATTGCCAAAGCGTCCACACGTGGCGGAACACAAACTCCTTTTTCGTCTCCTCTATCATCAATGGTCCGCCAACTCAAATACCACGAGAAAAAGCTCCTCAAAAAGGTTGATTTCCTCAACGTACGTTCAATTATACATTCTATTGGCTAGCTATTCAAGTATTTCAAAAGTGGAAGCAGGATGCAAACCTTAGAGAAATCAAAGTTATGCGCAGATACCACATTCAGGACCGCGATGACTACCACAAGTGCGAAATTTTCACCCACTATCTCGCCAGAATCCTCATTTTATACAGATACAATAAACTTTGCGGCGAGCTGAGGTCCTTTGCCCATCGCATATCACTTCTGCCTGCCCAGGACCCATTCAGGACAAAAATGGAGGGTCAATTGCTCTCAAAGCTCTACGATATGGGAATTCTGAACACAGCTGCCAAACTGAGTGATGTAGAAAACAAACTTACTGTCGCAGCATTTTGTCGACGGCGTTTGGCCGTCTTTATGTGCATGTCAAAAATGGCGGAAACAGTTAGCGCGGTATGTTCTCTCCACAACGCTCTTGCTTCCTAAACAAACCATTGTGCCTCCAGGCAGTCAAGTTTATTGAGCAAGGACATGTCCGCGTCGGCCCCGATACCATTACAGACCCAGCATATCTTGTGAACAGGTATTCGAATGGTTTAACACTGCTTCTGAGCCTTCTTTCTGACACAAGCTCCTCCAGACATATGGAAGATTACGTGACTTGGGTCGATACTTCCAAACTCAAGCGCACTATCATGCAGTACAACGATGAGGTGTGTTGCTTTACTCCCTTCCATTTCTGTATCTGACGCTTTGTCTGCCCAGCTCGACGATTTCGACCTGCTGTAAGGATATTCTTGCTCGGTATTTCGGTTTTCGGGACCTGTCCTCTGCATCGAGGCGAATATTCGATCAAGACTGCATACAGTGCCGATCAAAATGGAATTTGTCGGCCAGTCTTTCTAGTGCAGCACATAGTCAAGGGCACGCCAAGTTGGTAGATAGCAAGGACAGAGGATGCTATGAAAACAATACCGTAGTCCCTAGACTTGACATTGTAGTTGCTAGACTAATGCATTCAACAAGACAAATGTTGCCGGTTGCTATTCTCGCGTTTCAGTTGTGATGGTGATCAGCACGCGTCCGACTGTGAACGCCTTGAACCACGACGACAAACATTTTGGTCAGCTTGCACCTCTTTTCTCAAGGCTGTCCCATTCCGTAGCGCATACGCTCATCTTGAGCAGCGCTCTGCCCGACGTTGCCCATTTCTATACCCAGTATACCCCGATACCATGGCTGAGGCTGGCGACGGCAACATCAAGGTCGTAGTCCGATGTCGACCTCTCAACTCCAGGGGTGAGTTTACCACTCAGACAACTCAAGAGCTCAAATTCTAACCCCAGGACTCTCTCCGTGTCTTCCATGCGCCTGTTTCTTATGCTGATCACCTCGGACGATGCAATGACCAGAACTCGCTCGCGGTGCGAAGCCGCTCATCCGGATGCAAGGCAACCAAACCTTCCTCGACCCTCCAGAAGCAGGTGCAGACGGAAAGTCGCGAGGAGCCGAACGAAGGGCTATGGCCTTCAGCTTCGACAAGAGCTATTGGTCGGCTGGCCCCAGGGATGAACCAGGATACTGTTCACAGCAGACCCTGTTCGACGACCTGGGTAAGGAGCTGCTAGATCACGGTTTTGCCGGATTCAATGCATGTATTCTCGCTTGTGCGTATCTTAAATCACCAATCGAAGCAATTGCTGACCACCAGAACCCAACTGTCTGCAGATGGACAAACTGGTACGAGTGGCCCTCTAACTCTGTCCTTGGAAGGATGAATCTCAGATTGCAACGCTCACCCCAGGTTCTGGAAAGTCGTATAGGTGCGTATCTACTATGCAATTCTAACTCGTGACTCTGATTGAATTCAAACAGTATGATGGGATGTTCGTGTCTATGTGCTCCTCCATTCGCGTCAACCCGCTCACCTGGTCCCCGACACAGACGGCCCCGACAAGGGTATAATCCCCCTAACATGCTCGGAACTCTTTACTCGAGTCACCCAGAAGGAATCCGAAGATCCCAACCTTACAGTCACAGTCGAAGTCTCCTATATTGAGGTAGCCCATCCGCTCTCGATCATCCAGCCCAGTCCGCAAACTCAAAGCGATCCCTTCTTCATAGATCTACAACGAAAAGGTACGGGACCTACTGAACCCCAAGAACACGGGGAATCTCAGGGTTCGTGAACATCCAATCTACGGCCCGTATGTCGAGGATCTGTCAAAGCTCGCCGTGAGTGGATACGACGAAATGATGAACCTCATGGACGAAGGGAACAAAGCGCGTACCGTCGCCGCTACCAACATGAACGAAACGTATGCCGATTCTCCTCGCTCCTCCTTTCCTTTACGTCGGCCGGTCGAGCAGCGTCGTATTAATTGACACTCTCCTTCCTTTCATTTCTATATAGGTCCTCGCGTTCCCATGCCGTCTTCACACTCCTTCTGACAATGAAGCGACACGATGTGCAAACCAAGATGGATACAGAAAAGGTTTCCAGAATCAGGTAGGATGGAGTCATCTATCGTTCGACTTTCATTCTTCCTGCCCTCATGGAACACTCACACTGACACCTCATCTACCCCACTAGTTTGGTCGATCTCGCAGGATCAGAACGTGCAAACTCCACAGGCGCTACCGGCCAAAGATTAAAGGAGGGTGCCAACATCAACAAGTCGCTCACAACGCTCGGCAAGGTCATCTCCCAGCTCGCGGTAGTCAGCCAGAGTGATGGAAAAAAGGGGAAGAAGGGGAAGGCAGAGGAATTCGTTCCTTATCGTGATTCCGTGCGTGATTGTCGCAATGTTTGTCTCCCTCTCCTTGCATTAACCTGACCCTTCCTTCACCGTTTTACGTATCCTTCGTGATTCGCCCCTAAACCCTCCTACCTATTACTGGAACACTCGGTTACACCTACCGTCCTGCCTGCCGCACGGCCTCTCTTCTCCTCCGCCGTTATGATGGCGACGTCTCACAGGTGCTCACCTGGCTCCTCAAAGACAGTCTGGGTGGAAATTCCAAGACCGCCATGATTGCCGCTATCTCACCTGCCGATTACGAGGAGACACTTAGTACACTGCGTTATGCCGATCAAGCGAAGAAGATTAAGAATAAGGCGGTGGTTAACGAGGATCCCAATGCGAAGCTCGTTCGTGAGCTCAAGGAAGAGTTGGAGACGTTGCGAGGTACGTTGAAATCGCACTTTGTTTTGAGATTGTCTAGCTATGCATTCCTCTCTGACCTTGGTGTTCATCATGCATTCAATCGGTTTATGGATCACATCGCATCATATCTCATGCACCTCCTATCCTTTCATCAGCTCGGGTCGCATCTGCAGCGGGAGAGGACGTCTACGATCCCAAGGTTCCGCCTACGATGCAGAAAGTCACCTATCAAACCAAAGATGGTCGCATCAAAACTGTCACAAAGGCTGAACTCCAGGATCAGCTCGAAGCTGGCGAGAAGCTCATGCAAGGCCTCAACGAAACATGGGAACAAAAACTGCAGAAAACCCAAGAAGTTCAAAAGGAACGGGAAAAGGCTTTGGAGGAGTTAGGTATCACAGTCGAAAAGAATCTCGTCGGCGTGCACACCCCTAAAAAAGTAAGATTTACCAAGCCAAAAATACGTCCACAAGTCGCTTCATTCACACTTCGTGTTTATTCTTAGATGCCCCATCTCGTTAATTTGGTGAGCCCACACGGTTGATTAGAAGCAATGTCTGGAGTCCCTGAATATTCTGTTTCTTTGCGATCATCAGAACGAAGGTATGTACCTTGAGTTGACGTTCAATTCGGTCCAATAGCTGAATTGCATCACACTCTTCTAGATCCCCTCATGAGCGAATGCTTGATCTATCAACTCAAGCCAGGCAAAACCAATGTGAGTTTCAATAACCCATCTATCAGCGGTTGATAAGAACCACCGTCCACCAGGTCGGTCGCTTGGACAGTGAGGTTCCTGCCGCTATCCGGCTGAGTGGCGAAAACATTCTGGAAGAGCACTGTTGTTTCGACAACGTCGATGGAAAAGTCACCGTAACGAGTATGCCCAATAGTATCACAGTGAGTAGCAATTAATTACGTCGAGAAAACGCTATATCTAACTAACAAGTCGTAAGTTCCTGAACGGCAAACAATTAACCCCAGACCAAGTACGTTCTATGATTATGTCAAGATGGACCACAGAAGCTTAATGGTGGATCTCTTGCCATTCAACCTGTATCAGCCTCAGCGACTCCGATCCGGGTACCGTCTGATTCTCGGTATGATTTTCTTCGAATATTCATAGAAAAAGGCGGCTTTTACCTAACCGCCCAATCCTCCAGGTGATAACCATGTCTTTCGTTTCAACAATCCGGAAGAGGTTCGCAAGCAGCGGGATCGCGCGACCATGAAATCTAATTTGGCCAATAGCATCTCTGCGGCTGAATTGGAGGCGGCGAGCGATTCACCCCGTCCTGACTCCCCCACATCATCCGCTGGGGAATTGGATCAGGTCGATTGGAACTACGCCAAACGAGAAGCCGCTCTAGCGCGGCTGGGATTAGACCCCAGCTTGGACAATCTCCCAGACGAAGACCTTAACAAGCTGTTTGAGAAGATTACCAAGGTCAAGACCCTCCGGGATACAAAATCTCGTCCGGAAAGCAGCATGAGTCAAGCGGACGATGTGTGGAGCGAGACTGGGCGTCTTTTGCCAAGTGATGCGACCACGGATGATACTAGTTTGTATGCTGCTCCTTGGGGTAGTCCCTTCACAGATGAGCCCTTGAAAGAAACCCAAGAGACTTTGGAGGCACGGCTGCATGAATTGGATGAATCTAGTGCCGAGAACGAAGATCTCAAGGTTGAAAAGGAGCACATGGAGCAGCAGCTGCGGGTTGTGAAAGCACAGATGCGGCGGCTGATCGACGCTCGGGCCCGTGGCGAGGACTTGGAGGGACTGCAATACGAACCAGTCATCTACACCGGCAAGCAACTCCGGCTTATCAGGAAGGTGCTGGACAGATGGCGAGCACATCGGTCATTCTCCATGGCTGAACAAATCTTGATAAATGCAGTTGCAGTGAAGGAGGCCAATGTCATATGGTCAGTCAGCCGAAGATTCTATCACTGATTCTAATTGCTGATTCTGAAATTTCAGCAAAGAATTGGGCAAGCAAGTTTCTTACAACTTCACGATCGCATCCGGCGGATCCCTTGCCGCCCCAAGCTCCGCTGTTGACACCATCGCCGGCCTAGACCAATTCGGGGACGTGGCGGATCCAGTTCTCGCCTCAGCTACTCAGCCTTCAGTGGCAGTCAAGGTCATCGACAAACGTAACAATGCCATCTATGTCTGGTCGCTTGACCGAATGCAACAGCAGCTGCAGCGCATGCGAAACCTCACGACCTACATCGACCGACCATCCTACACTCAGCATTTCTCGTCTGACGAACCTTTCTTCGAATCCCCTCCACCAGAGCTTTCCTTCATTGGAAATGCTCTCATATCACTTGCGCCGTTGTACAGGAGGCTTTCATCGTCCAGCACGGTCCCCATATTTTGTCGATATACTGCAGAAGCCATTGGGTCCTGCAGGATTGACATCAAGATCGTGAACGTCATCGTCCCCTCGAAGTATCTCAACGGCTCTTCGCCGACAACACGTTCCAGTTCGCCTTGCCCAGGTGCAGTACCACCAGGGAGCAAGTTGAGCTTTTCCTTGACCGTTGACTCTGTCAAGGGCCTCTCTTCTTACGACTTTTCTGCTGTCCACCTCCAAGTCCGACTTTCTTCATTCGTTGGACCCTCCTTAGCTGCCGAAGAAGTCTTCCCCTCTACCGCCATAAATATAGATGACTCGTCGCTTTCGGAACTAAAATTCCGTCGTAATTTTACGATCCAAACCGCATCCAAAGTTCTCAATCATATACGACACGGCTACGCACCCATAGAGTTTTTCGCTACCCTCAAGCCAACATATCTAGAACGAATGGAGCGATGGGACGAAATGCGCGAACAAAAACAACTCCCTCCCTCAAATTCCACGAACACACCATCCCCCAGTCCCGACAAACCTATCCCTCTGCCGCCTATGCGCCGATCGGAGACAGATTTTGTCGTCGAGCAGATCCATGACGTCGTAGCCTGGCTGCAAGTCTGTGAGCTAGGTCCTGATGGGTCTTACGTCCCTGTTCCCGTTATATCCCAAGGAAGCCTTGATCCCGGCGTCTTTTCTCTGCACCAAGGACTTCAGCGACGTATATGCGTCTCTCTATCCTCGAACTCCGGCCAACAACTGCCCTGGACAGACTTCACAAAGATCAGAATTGGCAGCGTTCGATTGCTTGATCCGCATGGACGTATTCATGATTCGACCTCGAGTGCGCTTGTTACGCTACCCTTGCTCAAGGAGCAGACACTCGAGTTCAAGCCTGATGGAAGCGGAGTACTTACGGCCGAAGCCTTGTGGGACTCGAGTGTTCACGATTCGTTGCTATTGAACAAGGTCACTGCATCAAATCAGCGCATCCTAGTGCAGTTGCAGTTCTTTGTTGCAGTGGATACGTGTGCGGACCCTATCCAGTTCAGCATGGACCTGGCGATTGCGATGCATTCCCGCGACGCTAGCCCGCCATCGAAACTAATGTCGTTTTTTGGTTCGAGCAAGATCCTTTCCAAAACTAGTACTCTCTTTTCGGTCAAGCTTTCCCCTCCCCTTACTCGTTCGGCAAAGGACCTCTGGAGGCTCGATACAGCAGAAAAATACGTTCGAGGTGAAGAATCACTTGGTGTCTGGAGGCCTCGAGGTATATCGGTGGTGGAGGACTATGATCGCCTGATAACCACTGAACGACGGGCTGCAGACGTGCAGGCCATCCGTGTCATTTTGACGCACTCTCCACCCAAGTCTATCCCACAGGAAACTCTTGCTTGGAAGGCCGATGAACTCCTTCAGAGGTCTGTGCTACTCTGGCAAAAGCAGTTTGGTCACCGCGGAAAGGTAAGTACAAGGGCTATTCTCGATCGATACACTTGTCGACACTCCCTGTAGATTGTCCTTAGCCAAGAACCGGATCCTGCGGATACGGTCATCTCTCCCAGAATCAAGCCAGACCCTATCCTAGACGGAATCAAGCTCATCTCTGAAACCAAGTTGATACCTCGCAGGTAAGTAGTATCATTAAAAGTATCTCATTGTCCTTTCTGACGTTCTGCAGTGATACCGCAACGAAGAAAGGTCACTTGTTGATTTTGATGGATGCTGGTCAAGGCGTTTGGGAAAGGCGATGGTTTGTGCTCAAACGGTAAGCCCCATTCGCGTGTTGATCTTTGTACAACCCCTAACAACTTTTTCGTAGACCTTATCTGCACGTTTATGCCCACTCCAACGAACTTGAGGAGGTCGGTATCATCACATTGAGTGGTGTAAATGTTGAAAGTGATCCTCTCAAGGAATCGCTCCTCGGGGTAAGATTCGGTTTACTTGCTGAATAACTGTTGTGGTGACCTTTTTACTATTTAGAAACCGTTCTCTTTCACTCTGTTCACCGCCTCAAACTCACACGCACTCGCTGCTCCTAATATGAAGGAGATGCAATCCTGGATCGCCAAGCTGGATCCAACCCGCTTGCCATCGTCATGACCTTCGCCACATGGTAGCCGGGATTTCCCTTTTAACAAATCATAACTATCGGCTGTCAACGCTTAGCATTTGTTTTAGATCTATTGCTATGCCTTATTATCTACACCCTCATTTATAGCATCTCCTAGCTTGTCGCATACCCACAACACCTCGGGATCCGTTATCATAATCTGTAGTCACTAGCAATGTTCCCCATCACTCCCTCCGTAGTTTTTCGGATTGTCACTCCTAAACCTTTGTAATCTTATTTTTATTCTGGGCAGCTCGGTAGAATTTATGGGCTTTCGACTTTATGATGAGTGTCAGAGTGCCACACGCATTTGTAGCACTCTGTACCAGGCCAAAGCTTATGACAAGTTAGATTGATTGAAGGGTCCCCTCATAAAAGCTACCTAGTAGTACTTCAATGGAGTCGTGGCAACAGGATTTTTGTTTTGATTTGCCTTGCCGTAAACCTTCAAACATTACTTGGTGAACTAGTGAATGAAAGGCCAACATTATTTAGCCTTTGGTCGTGAACCTACCGGTTACTAAACGCCTGACTCCTACGTCATAGTAGCGTGTTTCCAGCTTACCTTGGTGGCAAAACTCGTGCTGTCAATGGGATGTCCTAGCCTAGTGTTCCGAACTCAACCTTAAGCCACCTTAGAGACGAGGTTTCAAGAAGGGCCCGGGGTCCTATGAACGAGAGGTTTGAAATGTTTTTGAATTCGTAAATATGTGCAGTGTGAATAATGAAGGTATAATACATGCTGTTGCGTCTATATATATATGCCAGTGTCCCTCCTTGAAATGTAAATGATTAATCAGATCTATGCCTTCTAGCAACCATGCGCCGTCGCCCTTAATACGGTAATAGACTTAAGTCGTTAATTATCAGCAGCCCGCTGGCAGGTAGAGTCGTTGCGGTTGTGACATTTTCATGCTCTCCTGTGTTCCACTGGAACTAGAGTCAGCCTTGTGGTTGGGGTAATGAAAATGGGATCAGTCGCAGCACTCTGGGATGTCATTCTAGTAGGTTGAACGTTTCATAAACTTGGAATAGGAACCAGTTGCAGGAACAACATACCTCGCGAATGAAAGTCAACATGTGGCATGTAATGTAGCCTTTGGAGAAGCCGGCTCCGGCATAGGCGAAGAGGTACTTCCATTTCCTCTTGAAGGACTCATAGTCTGCAACGTCGGACAGTTCGGGGTAGTCTTTTGTGACGAGTTCCTGTGTAAGGTTGGCTTCCAGCCGCCTGCCCCATTCTCGTAGTGTGCGGGGATAGTCTGTGGTGGGCATTTAATTCGTGAGTATATACTGGGCGGTACGATGATCCGAAAGACTTGCGTGCAGCGTGGTTCTCAACCCCTTGCAAAGTGAAACGCCCTTGTGACGATGTGTGGGCGGCCGTGATCAATGCAGTAGCGCTGGGCAGACTCGAATTGGGCCACATGTACTTGCGCATGAAGTCCTCAGCTCTATAGCCCTGTTAAATCGGAAACCTGAAACGGTTGGAAAACAGAGGCTCACTGATAACTCGAGTACCGTGATTCGGGAAAGGTCGATGAGGTGACGACAGCGGTTGCTTTCTGAGGCTTGAGCGCAAAGTCGACCAACTTGAAATAGGTGTTGTAGTATTTTGGTCCGACGTGCTGGAGTTCATTGATCAGTACCAACGTCAATTGTCGAACTACTTCCCACCCACCTCAATCATTTCAATGCTGATAAAGGCATCAAAAGCATTCTCCCATTCTGCAGGAATTTCGCGGTAGTCCATAAGGTGAACTCGGATGCGGTCCTCTAACCCGGCGGCGGCAATGCGCTCTTCAGCGAGATTTTTTTGTTCGATAGACAAAGTTAGCGTGTCGACTTGACATCCAAACGAACGAGCGGCCTGGGGTAGCAGATGGTTAATCTACCGTGTTGTATGTGTCCCCGAGATGGAACTCACTTCAATTGCGAGACCACCCCAACCGCTACCGAATTCAAGAATTCGATCACCTGGCTTGACCCGCGCTGCCCGCAGAACATGGTGTAGTTTGCGGCGTTGTGCAGATTCAAGATCTCCTGGTGTTGGGCCCATTTGGAGGTCTCCTCGAACGCCACCCTCTGCTTCACCCCAGAGTGCACAGGAGTACATCATCTCCTTGCTCAAGAAAGCCTGAAGCGAACAAAAGTTTCAGTCATCGCGGAACCTTGAGTATAAAGTTTGTGGCCCACCTTGAACAGCTCGTTTGATTGATCATAGCTCGCAATGGCGTTGAGGCGTGCTTGGGACCGAGTTTGGCCCAGGAAGCTGTTGTACAGAGCGGTCATAGCGGATGAGATTCGTGCAACTGTTGAAGACAGTGTCATCTCCATCCCCGATTGATTGTCCAGCCAGAGCTACAACCAAGTCAGTTCAACTTGACAGGGACGCATAAAGGTCAAGTTTGACGCACATCCATTGCACCCTTGAGACTGGAGACTTCACAATCCCCAATCATGTACGCTTCACTGACTGCATGATGATGATAAGATTAGTGATTGGCGCTGAGACGCTTATGGCCAGAAAGGTCAACGTACACCCCACATCACCGGACCTGAATAGAAAGACGACATGAGACCATGTTGGCAATGTAAGAGGTGGATAAAGATCTCACAATAGAATTCGCATCCAAAAATTGTCGTTGATGATCTTCAATTGGACATCGTTGCATCCCGGTTGAGAAGTTCCATACTGGTGCTGCCCTTCCGCGTCGGAAATGGTTAAGCGACCGATGGCAATGGCGTCCTCAAGGACTGATAGGATAGAGCTCCGAGCTACATACAGAGTTGAGCCTGCAGGGATTGAGAAGGATGCAAGTGGCTGACGTACCAAAGGAAGTCATCCAAGATCGAGGACTCAAAGCAGAGAGCAGCGTTGAGGTCTGCAACGCCTTGGCCGATGTTGGGAACTGGACACATGAGGTAGAGTTCGTCGAAGGCATCTCTACGGTGTGTAGATATAGAGAGTAGTCCACAACGAAAGATGGAGGGCGGAGATATTGGAGAACGACCCAGAGAAAGCATAGGGCTTATAAAGGTTTGAGACGCGGTATGAAGGAGATGGCATTCGAGATTCCCGTGGTTGTGGGTGAAGATCGGCAAAATACAGGACGCAATCTATGAAAGTAAGCGAGGGATTCGCGAACTGGCAGATAGATCGTGTCCTGAAAATGGGAGCGAGGCGTGTGCATCGCGTTCGTTGGATATCGTCCAGGGTCGTGTCCTCGTACTCGATATGGAATGAGTCAATGGGTTTAACCTCACAAGCAACTCCGGAAGCCTTCCACACCACGAACCTTGATCTCATCACAACAAGAAAGTCTGCCTTTCCAGATCCCTCGACTGTCGACAGCATGGCGTAATAGATTTAGCTTTCGCCACTCGAAACCCAAAACTACTCGCCAACCCTGGGTTCCTGCATTGCGATTCCTCCCACGTGCGATTTCCGTTGTTCGGATTTCTGGTCCTCCAGGATTCAGTCCTTGGATCCCAGGATCCCATTGCTTCCGAGGAAAGAGAAAAAGACTTTGGAATTTCCAATTTCACGTCCCACACAAGGCTGATTGACACTGCAACTGCACTGGCAGAAAATACATTCATCCATACCACACTTCGCCAGCCACAGAAAGACTTACTCGTCCCTGCCGTTAACCAACAGAAACGTATCGCCGAGGCGTTCTCCCCCTAATCACCTTTGTGGGGAAACAGAACCACAGACGCTTCCTATGATAAGGATCCCATCCAAAACACAGGATTGCGTACAAAATGTTTCTCGCACATATGTCATCCGGGAGCAACTCACATCACCCCATTCTAGTATGTGTTCAAAATCCGAGACCTCCTCGGACCTACCGCAGAAAATGTCAGGAACAGTTACCAGCGACGCGAGTTCCAGTTACTCGACTCCGAGTCCAGATGGGAATCGTGAGCTATCGCACTCAATCGACTCTTAAAAATCCCCAGATAAATCGCAAGAGACACCGTGTCCACCTAAATTGAGACACATCTCCAGCCGCCAAGGCAAAGCACTGAGAAAGTCGCCCACTGTCAGAAATAGGAAAGCTCCCTCAAAATGCTGATAGGACAAGCTGAACATGCTTCGTAATATCCACGATCTGAACTTGGCGCTCGTCGGATGTCACTACAGACTCCCTCCCTACATTTGACAACAATCAAATCGAGATTCTGCGATTGAGGCATCAAGCTCTATAATAGGAAGTGAGTAACTGGTGTGAAGAGCTGAGTTTAGAGATGGATATAGAAGCGTTGAGTATGAGTGAATCGTACAGGTTCTGTCGCCCAAAAGACCTTGCGAAGCAATGGTTTCGGGCACCTGGAGCAATTTCACAACAGAAACATGGCCGAAGGGCGATGGGCGCAACAGGTCTCTTTTTCATTCCGTGTTCTTCTTGCACCAAGTTCTATTCGAATGGAAGATACCCCGTTAAAAAGCGGAATGACGGGAGCTAAAGGAATATGGACACGAAGCGGGATGAATTCGATCTGGAGACGGTATAATAAGCCGTTGAATTCTTGTTTCCCAATTTGCAGAGATGACTCAGTAGGCGGAACGAGTGCTGGTCGGTCATTACGCTAAACGTCAATGTCGATTTAGAGGTGAGATTCAACTTTGAGACGGATCTCACCAATAATAGCAACATTAGGCGGGCATCGAACGGTTAGCAGAACTTGTGTTATAAATGACGCGCACGTACCTGATGTTGTTTCCACACACAAGGCCCTGTACAGCTACTTTGACGGCAAAGCTTAAAAACAGGAGCGAGTACGGTTAATTTTGCCCTCGATCGAGCGCCGTCGATGAGAGATAAATCACAAAGGACTCGAACAAGCGAGTATAGAATCAGATCGCAAGAAGACTGACATCCTTTCGCAAGATACCGAACAAAGGTTGACAAGGGATACTTCGACGATAATGCAAATTTTGTAAAACTCACTGGATCGATATCTGAGCGGCTTCCCATCGTGGAAACAGGTCAGTTGCTAAAACCCGTTCGAAGCAAACGAATAGTTTGATTGACTGTTCGGAATGAATATTCGCTTGAGTTCAAGGAGACAGAACGGAGCGGATTTGGCTGCGGAGCATGAGCGAGCAATAGAACGTTCGAGATACCTCCAGAAAGACCGACCGACGCAGACTATCCACAGCCCAGACTCGCCAAATTTCAAAAAACAGACGAGTTGCTTTCACATCTTCTTCGAATGCGTTGCAGACCGAGAGGTTAAAAAAAGGTTGTATAATTCAAGAAAAGACTTCGGCCGTAGAGATGGCTGCTTGCGGCGGAGCTACCGCTTCTTCTCTTGCAGGCCGATGTACACTTGTGGAGCTGTAGTATAACCTATTCGCAACATCATTCACGACCCAATCCAAGCCGGTTACCAAGTTTGCGCCGGTCACTGCACTGCAGGCCCAGATTGTCCAGTGGTGCGATTTGATCGAGCGAAGGTCTAAAGCCTGGTGTGGGGGATACCCAGGTCAGCCTCTGAACGACATGGGATTGAACGGAAGCCGAGTTTTGACAGTGTGAGCTTACATCGCATATTTCGGAATCGCTCATGGATCCCGGCAGATCTTGCTTGTTCGCGAATACAAGTAATGATGCTCCTGCCAGTCTCTGTAAAATCGTTCGACGACGGGCCATAATTGAGGATGAGTTGATATAAAGCAAGCGCGGCAGATACCGAGAACGAGTCAGCGGTGTTCAGCAGACACAATCGAAGAAGGTAAAGGAGAATGGAAACGCACGTCTTCGGTCAGCAGGCTATGCAGCTCCTGTTTACAATCTTCCATTCTGAGACGGTCACTGGAGTCTACGACCCAGACCAACGCGTCTGTCTGCTCAAAGTAATTTCTCCAGTATGGGCGAAGAGTTCTTTGACCTCCAACGTCCCCTAAACGTGACGCTTGGAGTCAAACAAACAGATGAATCAAGAATTCCGATGGCCCTACAGATATTAAGGGTGTAACTGAACTCATTGTTAGGGTCGATAGATGACGAGAGCGTGACACGTACTTTCTATGAACGAACGTCTTGATATTGAATCCCAACGTGGGACTAATACCACTGATATCTTCATTGTTAAGCTTTTTCAGAATGGTGGTCTTTCCCGCATTGTCTAAACCACTGGTCCATTTCATACGAAAGTTCAATGGTCAGAAATATAAGAGACCTACAGGAAGAGGATACGCATTTCTCTTTCCTTTTGGCGATTTTTACGAATAATAGACAGCAGGCCCATGATGGTACTGGTAAGAAGGACACAGGGGTCAATTTGACTCGGTTGGGCGCGCGCGTCACGATCTGACCGCTGACTTATCAGATAGCCGGAGCCTAATTTGTCGTCCTCCTGAGTCAATCGCAGCCACAACAATAAAATATTTCTTCCTCATCGTCCCTGTATACTGACCTGTTATCATGCCGCCAAAGAACAAAGGAAAGAAAGGAAAGAAGGGCGATGACGACTTCTGGTTCGTAGAACAGAAATCGCGGTTAGTTTCTGGTTAATCAATCAGATTATCTAGGGCAACTGCTGGTGAAAGCATTACGCCAAACCCAATCCCTGCAGAGGACGATGCCCTTGCGAGCACAAAACCAGTAGCATCTGATTTATCGGCGAACGCCTCTGAATATGTTGCCGGAGATATAGTAGACGACAATGAAGATTTTGGTGGATTGATGGTATGTACTTCACCGCCCATTCATATAAATTCCATCATTGACTTCGTCCTCAGTCAGCATTGTCGAAGGCATCAACGAAACCCAAAAAGGAGAAGAAAAAGAACAAGACTGCGACACCTTTGCCAGAGGAACCCGAAGAAGATGCTCCTTCGAAGGCACCTGTGGAGGTCACCGCTGAAGATCTTATCGACGAGGAATGGGGCCCAGTGAAGGACAAGAAAAAGAAGGACAAGAAGGGGAAATCTAAGAAATCTAAACACGATGATGACGAGGAAACGCCAGAGGCCGATGGTTTGAAGGGTGGGTGCAGCTTTGTGATGTGAGTGTATTTGCCGTACTGACGAAACCTGACCTGCACACAGTGGACGCCCCAGCACCAGCAAGCCGGGAAAGGTCCGCCGAGCCTGACGCTGCCAACGACGACGCAGATGAGGACGGCGACGGTACTCCCAAGGTTCTTTCGAAGAAAGAGAAGGAAAAGTTGAAGAAGGAGAAGGAGAAGGTACATTTGACCACCTCAGGTGCTCATTCGCGTTTTTGCTTTACTCATCGACATACAATGTAGGCGAAGAAAAAGGCGCAAGCTGCAGCAAAGAAAGCGCAACAAGACAAGGAGCTTGAAGAGATCACTGGTCTAGCTCCTGCAACTGCAGCCCCCACCCCTCCTGCTGTCATCTCTGAGCCATCAGCACCAGCCCAGGCGGATGAAAATGAAGACGACGGAGATGAAGGTGCTCCAGGAAAATCGGACTCTAAGAAAAAGAAAAAGAAGAAGGCCAAAAAGGATAAGGAGGAGGAGCCTGCACAGGCCCCTCCGCCCAAAAAGGCCAAGGGAGGTGCACTGGGCGGACTCCGTGCTTTATTAGAGGAGAAGAAGCGGTTGGAAGAGGAAGCCAGGCTCAGGGAGGAGGAGGAAAGGAAGAAGATAGAGGAGGAAGAAAAACGTCTGGAAGAAGAGCAGAGGAAGAAAGACGAGGAGAAGCAACGCAAGAAGGAGAAAGAAAAGGTGACCCCTCAATGTTCTCGCTTTGACTTTAATTTTAATCATTTCGGACGGCACACAGGCGAAACGCGAGCAACTGAAGAAGGAAGGAAAATTCCTTACAAAGAAGCAGAAGGAAGAACGACAAATGGCCGAAATCCGCAAGCAGGCTCTGTTAGCATCTGGGGTGCAAATCGAGGGCTTACAAGCTTCTGGCAGTGGCCCGGCGGCAGGGAAGAAGGTTGTTTATGGCAATCGCAAGAAGAAAGCGCCTGGTGCGAAGGATGCCTCGCCTGCCCAATCACGGCCTCGGTCGCCGGAGCCCACGCCCACACCTCCTCCAGCGTCTGTTGCGTCAAGCAGCAAGCAAGACGACGAGCCCAAATCTGACTGGGAAGCCAGCTCAGACGGAGAGGACACCAAACCTGCCGCACAAGCACCTGCCGCTGCCGCTGAAGTCAAAGATTCTTGGGACGCCTCTTCAGACGAGGAAGAGGCTCCCGCTCCCGCTCCCGCAACCAAGGCTTCAGGGAAGACAGCAGCCAAAGGTAAATCAAGGTTGTTTTCCGCATTACACACATCCTAACGGTAATGTATGATGATCTTGCAGCCAAGGCCACTGGCAAAGCTACTGCCTCTGAAGCAGCAAAGGCAGCTACCACAGCACCTGTGGCTAAACCGGCGCCGAAAGACAAGCAACCAGCTAAGGATGAGTCAGAGTCAGAGTCTTCCTCGGAATCCGGATCCGACTCAGATTCAGATGAGAGTGACTCTGACGACTCCAGCTCTGATTCCGGCTCTGATTCAGATTCATCGTCTGACGAGGAGGTCACTAAGGCTCAGCAAATGGCGGCCAAGCGCAAGGCAGATGCTGCTGAGCGAAGAGCAAAGGCGCGAGTGGAGGCGTTGGCCGCGAGGAACAAGGATGACCTTCGAAGCCCTATTTGCTGTATTCTTGGACATGTCGATACTGGTAAAACCAAGCTGCTCGATAAGGTATGTGGGCTGGACCCTTGTTTTCAAAAGATACCGACGCATTCCAACTTTCCTAGATTCGTCAAACCAATGTCCAGGAAGGAGAAGCTGGTGGTATCACCCAGCAAATTGGTGCGACATACTTCCCTGTCGATGCAATCAAGCAGAAGACGCTCGTCATGAACAAGGTACAACCTTCCATTGCCCAGATATTCTTCAGCTCTCACATACCTTTCAGGACGGGGCACAAGAGTACAAGATTCCGGGTCTGCTCGTAATTGATACACCAGGACACGAGTCTTTCACCAACTTGCGTTCCCGTGGTAGCTCGCTCTGTAACATCGCTATTCTTGTCGTCGATATCATGCACGGCCTGGAACCCCAAACTTTGGAGTCTCTCAGATTGCTGCGAGATAAGAAGACCCCCTTTATCGTCGCCCTCAACAAGGTAATTCGACCAATTATTGCTACCCGTTCACTCTCTAATAATGGACTCTAGATCGATCGTATCTATGGATGGGACCCCACCCCCGATAACTCATTCAGGGACTCCCTTGCCAAGCAAAGTCGTCATGTCCAACGTGAGTTCGAGGACCGAGTAGGCAAAACCATTGTCGCTTTCGCAGAGGAGGGTTTGAACGCCGTCCTCTACTACGACAACAAGAACTTTGCCCGCAACGTCTCGTTGGTTCCAACCTCCGCCATCACTGGAGAGGGTGTACCCGACATGATTTTGCTTCTCGTCAATTTGACGCAGCAACGCATGAGTGATGCTTTGATGTACATCTCCGAGCTGGAATGTACCGTCCTCGAAGTCAAGGTCATTGAAGGCCTGGGTACGACGATCGATGTTATCTTGTCCAACGGATACCTACGAGAGGGTGATAGGATCGTGGTTTGTGGCCTCAACGGGCCGATTGTCACTCAGATCCGGGCCCTTTTGACACCTCAACCACTTCGTGAACTCAGAGTCAAGGTAAGCATCGTCGTTATCAGTAAATGACGTCCAATTTGACTTTTCGTTCAGTCCAACTACGTACATCATAAAGAAGTGAAGGCTGCTCTCGGAGTGAAGATTTCCGCCCCAGACTTGGAGAAGGCCATTGCTGGTTCTCGTCTGTTGGTACTTGGCCCAGACGATGACGAGGACGACTTGAGAGATGAGGTCATGGCAGACCTTACTTCGCTGCTGAACAATATCGACAAGTCCGGCCGGGGTGTTTGCGTACAGGCATCCACTCTCGGATCCTTGGAGGCGTTGCTGGACTTCTTGAAGACGAGTAAGATCCCTGTGTCGGGAATCAACATCGGCCCCGTATATAAGCGTGACGTCATGCGCTCTGGTACTATGTTGGAGAAGGCGAAGGAGCTTGCAGTTATTCTCGCATTCGATGTCCCTATCGACAAGGATGCTGAGCGACTTGCCGAAGAAATGGGTATCCGAATCTTCAAAGGTAGATCATATCTCGTCATTTTGAATCATCGGCTAACGCACCGGTGTTAGCGAACATTATCTATCATTTGTTCGACGCGTTCACTGCATACAACAAGGAAATTGTAGAGGCCAAGAAGCGTGACGCCGCGCCCCAGGCAGTTTGGCCTTGTCGCCTCAAGATCATCGCCACTTTCTGTAAGCGGGACCCGATTATTGTCGGTGTCGATATCTTGGACGGTACCTTGCGGGTTGGAACGCCATTGGCCGTCGTTAAGATTGATCCGGCCACAGGAACGAAGACTATAATCGATCTGGGCAAAATGTAGGCACCTCGCCTCTAAGCTCCTTCTGTCGTTGTCATTCTGATATCTGCCTTCTTTTCTTTCCAGCACATCTTTGGAAATCAATCACAAAAATTATGATGTGAGTCTATTCCTCTTTGGTCTGATCACTTGACCCTTACAAGATGTGCCTTTAGATTGTGAAAAAGAACCAAGCTGGAGGTGGCGTGGCCGTAAAGATTGAGCACGCAGTTTACCAGTCTGCCAAGATGTTCGGGCGGCACTTCGACGACAAGGACGAGCTTTTGAGTCATATCTCCCGCCAGAGTATTGATGTTTTAAAGGCGAGTTGCCCCCTCGCACCGTGTGGTCGAATGTCTACTGACCTTGAATGGTTACAGAACAACTTCAAAGCCGAAGTCAGCCACGAAGAATGGCTCCTCCTTCGTGGTCTCAAGACTGTACGTTACCCGCTACTCTTCTGCACTCAGCTTAAAGCTGACTTCGTTTGCAGCGCTTTGGAATTCCTTGAAAAAATCAATCGACGATCGTCATTTTCGGGGCCTTTGTGGCTTCGTGCCTTGAGTCCGAATACCGCATGATCTCGCTGACTAAACCCGCTTGGTATATAATGCTGTGATTTTTGAGCGAAAATAGCACTTTTCCTCCTTCCTCCCCCGCTTGTCATCTTGCATTGGAAGCAATGTCGGTTGCTTCAAAAACCTCAAAGCCGGATGTCGAGGACGTGCAAGACGCCCAATATGTCGATCAAGATGAGCTACAGCTGGTACTGCTTCTATGAGGCGATCCTGGACTCTCTACTGCTGTATTGCGATTTGGTAACGTTCAAAGACATATACTGGAACGGCTGCGGGTATCCCATTTGTCCTTGACCTCTGTGTTGAAATTTTTTAAGCACATGTCGAGTGCATTGGGATTGAGATTATACCGCTTGAACCTGATCAGCGCTGATACCTGCGTAGGGAAGCCCCAGTGTTATCGTCTCTTGTTTTCTATATCCCGTCAAAGCGTACTAACTGGTCTTGTTCCGGTGTATTTGTAGCAAAAGCTCGGCTACAAGCAGGTATAAGAGACTGGCAATCATGTTAGGTAGAATCAAACTGATAGGTTTCCGTCATAGCAACTCCACCGCACATGGGGAATCGTAGAAAGCTTTGCAGCGAGCTTCTGTGCCCTCAACTTCATCGGTGGCGCAAGGTACAGTCCATATTCGCATGTCTGGTGTCTGGTACTTAATTTTCTTCAAGAACCGGTCTCTTTCTTGGTTTATTGGCTGGTGGCCCTGCAGCAATCTGGTAAGTTCTTGGCGAACATCGACCCGAGCTGTGCTGATAGCGCCGATAGGTCTTCCTACATCATAACGATCTTCTTCATGATGATCACTGCTAGCATCTTGGCCGAGATTTGTTCTGCTCTTCCTTTGAGTGGTTCCATTTACATTTGGGCTGCTGAGAGTGCCGGACCCAAGTACGCTCGATTCGTCGGGTTCATCGTCGCCTGGTGGACCTGTACCGCGTGGATGACATTTGCTGCAGGAAATTGCCAGGTTTGTCCTCATTGAGCAGACCTTCGTATTCTTAGCTTACCTGTGAGATTCAGACCACCGCGAATTATGTTGCCACGCAGCTGCTCGTCTGGGAGATCGACTTCCCTGGAGGCATTTCCAATGAAAATATCAAGTGGAGGGCTTTCATTTGGGCTTTATCTCAAGGCATCCTACTAGTTGCGATCGGTATCAATCGCCTTCCGCCAAGGCTTTTTTCGCGAATCTTCAAACTCTCAATGGGCCTCATGATCGTCGATTTCCTGCTCTGCATCATCTGGCTTCCTATCGGCGTCTCGAGAACCTACGGATTCCGCTCTGCTAAGGATGTCTTCACCCAGACATGTGCGTTCCGTTCAAAAATTATCGTTCCTTCTTCTTAATAGCCCAATTAGACAATGGGACGGGAGCGCCACCCGCTTGGAACTGGATTCTTTCGTTGTGAGTGTCCACCGAGACTCCTCGCGTTTATTCGTCTTTCTCATCAACCATATAGCCTTTTCACCGCAGGGAGTATGACTGGTTTTGATGCCTCTGGACACATCGCGGAGGAAACGAAAAACGCACGGTATGTTTTCTCCGTTATCTCCGGATGCACCTTACTTATGTCGCTTCCTAAGGATCGTCGCAGGCAAGGGTATCTTGACCAGTGCTCTAGCGACAGGAGTCTGCGGTTTTACCCTCACTATCCTCTTGCTATTCTGCACGCCCGACTTAGACATCCTGTTCGGCCTTGGATCCGCTCCTCAGCCTTTCGTTCTTTTCTATTCCATGGCCCTTGGCCGCCCAGGCAGCGCCTTTATGACGGCTCTTGCTGCCGTTGGTCTTATCTTGGTGAGCCCTAGTTACGTAAATAAGCGTACATGCCAATTTTTAAACGGACGTCAGAATACGAGTGTCGCCATTGTCGCTGCTTCCAGACTCATCTTCGCGGTGGCTCGCGATGGTGTGCTGCCGGGATCCAAATGGATTGGCCAAGTGGATGAAGAAGGTCAACCTAGGAACGCCGTTACCGTCATGTACATCTTCGGTGCCATCATTCTTTGCACTATCCTTCCTAGCCAAGTCGCTTTCTACTCCCTCGTTTCCGCAGGTGGTGTTCCTACCATCGCAGCATACGGGTTGATCGCGCTCCTCCGCCTCACTAGGACACCGAATGACTTCAAATCTTCGTACTTTTTCTTGGGTCGCTTCCGCAAACCAATGTACGCCGTCACCGTCCTGTGGTGTGGTTTGATCGTTGCCGTCATGTTGTCGCCATTCTTCTTCCCTGTCACTGCGGAGTACTTCAACTTCGTGAGTTTCCTTCCTTACTAGTGCTTGTGAATGAATCTAATCGAACTTTCTTAGGCCTGTGTCATCTTTGCAGCTGCTACTCTGTTCGGAATTCTCAGTTGGTATTTCACCCCTGAGGACAAATGGCTACGAAGGGAGCAAGTCATCCAAGCCTTCGAAACGGCCAACGCTACCACCACGGAGTGAAAATTTGGATAATCATCATACAACCTCCCTCGCTTCCATCACGAGAGTTATCTTCTCTGCTCCGTTTTCGATATTCGTCTTTCTATGTCTGTTATGTTTGATTACCATCTACGTTACTCATTTTTCCCTTACTGACTTGGATATATCTGCTTGTCGTTGATTCCGAATATCATCGCGTTCATTCTCAACTCCGAGCTCGACTCGACCACAAGTAATTCAGTTGGGCGATTCACAGGAACCGTCCACATTGCAGCTTACATTAAACACTCCTGGGATCAAACATAATGCGTATTGGGACAGCCTGTACAACTGAATGAAGAACTCACTTCAAGCAGTGGCATACAGCATGGTCATTGGAGCTGTGTTGGTTCTGATACTGGTACGAATTATAAAGACGTTGAAAAAGCCGCGGAGAGAAGTGGTGCATCCAAGGTGAAAACCTGCGTATTTTCCAAGATCAATGCGACCCTGAACAGGATTCCACCAGGCCTCACTCGGGATTTGTCCAGCATCTCAGGATTCTTCAAGACCGTGGAACTGTCGCTCTTCGCGTTCTCGAGATCACAAGTGAAATGATATTCACGTAACTGTTCTATTTCTAGTAAGTTAAAAATAACGACGACGCCTGCGAAAGACGGTACGCGCAGGGAACGTTGTGGTGCGGGGGCGTTTCGAGGAATATGTTTCGAGCGTTTCCTGTAAGTGACACGGTGAAAATTTGTCATCGTGAGGTTAGTCTGAGGATCCATGAGTAAATGGCTGAAGGACACCTGGGTCCTAATGCACACATCGTACCAGGCTGGTGGCTATCCATGCGGGAGGAGGGTTTTGAGAATAATCAGAACAAAAGTGCCCAGCTGTCACCAGCCACCCAAGTATCTGAACAGCTGTGAGAATCAGGACTACTTCCCGCGACGCCAGGATAAAACTGACTTACCGAATGATTTTCTCGTATCGAAATTTAGCAAGATTGTCCAAGACTGGGAAAGGCGACGATCTCCTCACCGGAGGCCATGAACCCTGCAAAACGGCTTCTGGCCAGCCCGGTCGATATCTTGACAGCCGCAAGTGGCTCCAGCTCCAGCCCAGCTTGCGCAGTCCTGAGCTGTCGTAGTTCCAATTAATTCAGATCCCACCAAAGAGCGGTTCTCGATATGGGTTTTACTTCTGGGAGGTTCTGTGTGCGCTTGAGAGATTTCGGAGATTTCAGGGATCGTTCCACCAGCAGAGATTTCGTGGAATGACGCAGACGGCTTTCGAAGGATCCCTTTAAGAGGTTTGTCCGAGGAGGCTGAGGGTGGCGGCATCGACGAGGGGCGGCGCTTCAAGCCAGGGAACAACGACACGGAGTCGGGGTGGCGTCTTTCATTCTGCACAGTTGCAATAGAGGAGGCCCAGCTGATGCGCTTTTTGCTGTCCTTCCCTAGGTCTTGCGATGCGAGTGCCTCTGCCAATGCCTCTTCTCGCTGACGTTTCATTTCTAGGGCCTTTTGTCGCTCAGGACGCGAAGTATACGCCTCGATAGTAAACACGCGTTTTCGGGGGAGGTTCTGCGATGCTCTCTTCAAATCTTCCTGAAACACTTATCAGCAAGACACATTCGATAAAGGATCCGGATCACGCACATCTTTCTCCAAGTCGTTGGGCATGTCCTGGATTTTGCGGCGGTAAATGATCACGTAGAAGTACCAAACCAGGGAGCCTAGGACTACAAGGCTGAAAAACGCCAGACCCAGAAAGGCATAAACCTGTACGCCAAGCCATAGAGCCTGCGAGACCGGGCGAGAGTCTAGAGGAACGTCAACCGTTTGTGAGGGAGCAGTGGTGGAAATAGTGAAATCAGGCCAGTTGCGCTGAAAATGTCGATTAGAGGACGTTCGCGTCCTCGACTGCGTCACATTAAGAGTGGGGGTCATCGCAGATGTCCACAAGTTCGAGTACAGTGGATATGGCGAAAACAAGTCTCGCATAGCCCAGAATCCCAGATTCGTCGTTTCCGTGGGCTTAAACCACAGAAAGGAGGAATTGAGAAGCAGACCGACAGCCCCGTACCGAACTTCACTCTCCTTGGCGGGTGCTCTGAAACGCCTCTCGATGTGCGCATTATCACCGGGCCGCTCCACGTTTTCTCTGTGCGAACAAGAAACACGATGAAATCCGACTCGCCTTTGATGTAGTCGATAGTCGTGTCTCTTCCTCGATGCTTGACGCAGGCTCCGAGCCGCCGGCACGTTGGCGTGTGCAGGGTCAGAGAGAAGAACCGAATACGTGGTCCGCAGGGTCGCACTATCTTCGTTGCGGTGCTGTGATGCAGGGAAGGGCGACGACAAGAACGTTTCCCGACAGACGACATCCGAGGGGCCTTATCGATTGTATGCCGCGGTTGCTGTGATTGTCGAACGAGACTGCCGGCGGTTTGTGTGATGGAACCATCTCGATAGTGATAATGGGTGGGTGGTACGTGACTGGTTGACTGGTCAGGATGCCGGACAAGGAGAGGCCGCTCGCAAGCATCAAGGTGCGCAGAACCCGCTACATCGTCCTCCCTACCTACATACGAACCATCTCGCGGGCCAAGTGAAAGGCACAGAGGTTGTGAATTCGCGCGAACGTTTACAGAATGGCTTGCATGTTGAGAATGAGAACCATGCTGTCCAGACAGAAACAAAGCCTGAGAACGATCATTTATCGGAAGCACAACAGCATGGCGACATCAGTTGATACTGGCCACATACCAGTGAATGCGAGTGAATACCCGTGGAGATTCAGCAAACACTACAAGGCAAAGGACCCTTCAGGTTCCCTATTGGTTCCCTGTCCTCCTTCTCAATAACCTCCATCGCTCTAGAACACGATCTCCGAGTCCAATCCCGTGGAGATTGTACCGTCATGGGGCTGTTGGTGTTGGCATTCACCGAGGAATGTTGTAGTCAGTACGTCGAAGAGGGCTTGGTCCATTCCTTGTCCGACATGGAACTACGAGGCGCCGAAATTTTCAATAGTCAGCGAGATGCGCCCCTGCTGTGACCATATGATATCTTTCACTCGCCGACCGAAGGGTTGAATACCTGTGGCGATTGGTGGTCGGCGGAGGTCCAATCCAATAGTGGGCATTGATCATGATGCATGGTGAGAAGACACGCGACTTCCTTGGACAGGGACGCGTCGAATAGGGGCAAAGCCTGTGATCCAGTCCAAATTTAAGGGAAGGAATGGCCCCAAGCGTTTAGGAAGTCTAAGAAGGGAGAAGAGGCAAATTACACATCGATATTGGTTAGTTATATAGCTTCTGGGATGGAGGGAGCGTCGCTGTGTTTGTATTCGAGTATTCTGAGGGATCCGAGGGTATAATGACGCGTTGGCGCGTTAGGTTTAGGGTTCAGTGCTGAACAAAATCTAAAACCGCGGAGAAAGACAAACAGACACAGAAATCCACCGCAATTGTCGGAAGGTTCACTGACCATCATCGTACTGAATAAGACTTGGATCCCAGGACGCGCATCCTGCGATACTAGAGAAAATCCATCGAGATCTTGTGGCCTACCCATTCCCAGTGATACGGCGAAAGTCCACAGGCTATGTCAACATAGATCTCTAGATAGTTACCTGGCAGACCTAGGTATGGTTTCCTGCCCCGTGATTTCTCTCGCTTGAAAGGCGCTGCAAAAACCAAACCGTCATTCAGTTGGAACGATCTAAATTTAGAGCATATTGATTCACCCGTATAACGACTATGATACTCACCTCCCTGCCTCTTCGCAACTCGGTCGTAGATACAAAATCTTCGAAGGTACTCAGAGCAAAGTCGACACGCTAATTCATCAAGCTCACGAATAACGGCTGTGAACCAGCGCTGATACCGCGAGAGCAAGAATGTCGAAAGGCCGGACCTAACAAATTGATCAGCTGGTCATCACCCATCCATATCTTTACCACTCCGGCACACAGACGGCTTACCGTTCGCACTTCATTTTCAGGCAAGTTATCGGTATTTCACAATGGGAAGAAGGAATCGAAACCGTGGTCTTAGTTAGCCCCTAACCCATGGACACATCGCATCAGCAAACATATCATCCCAGATCTAACCGTGTTGAATCCCATCTCAATGCTCATCTAGCACGAGGCGTTTGCCACTTCTACTTCTTCTTCCTTTCCTTAATCTTTCTCGTCAGGGTCCATGGCCGCCTATAGGCTACAACGTATCCGCATGCGGAAGTTCCCGAACCAGGGTACACTGTACCAACCAACGATAGATCGATCCAACATTCAACGTCCGCTACAACAACGAGAAAAAAAAACACAATTCAGCACACCGAACTCACAGGACAGTGTAATGGCTTCAACGGCAAGTGCAGCTAGTTAATTGACCCGAGATTGGAAGTTCTAAAGGATCTAGTGACAGTGAGATTATAACATGGGACAACGCACCTTTCAAACTCATCACCAGATCGCTGTCGATGAGGGACTTTTGTAGTTGCGTAACCGACATTTAATAATGCTCGAAAGCCATAAGCGGCGAAGGGGAGGGCAGAGTCAAAAAGCGGTTAACCGAGTCCAGCATTCATTGTGGGCTATTATATACCTTGGACGAGGTCCTGACGACTCGGAACCGCAATCGAAAAACAGCCTAATTCCCTGTCGCTTTGCGAGTCTTGCAGAGAAGAACTCTTGTTGATTACACGTCCGTCGGGGGTGGAGAACAACAATCACGTCCGCGCAAGGCACAGAGTCACTGAGTTATGGCTGGGGTAAAGCGCACCCGTTGTAGAAGCACAGCGTTGGACCGTCACGCGTCAGTATTGACTGAAGCCGCAGATTCCTTACCAGTGGAGCTACTATGGTCTTTCGTCTTTATCGGAAACGAACCGGAGTGCAATGACGCTTGCGCCTTGATATGAAAACGAAACTTCCGTAACCCCGGCTAAGCGTCTTCGATCGAGCGCTTGAAGCCTCGCATAACTGCGGTGTATGGATCAGCAAGTACACGTTACCGCGTGTTTTGGAGTTGGTCTCGCAGCAAGCATGAATAGAATTACGGAGCACACCAAGCTTTAGTCTTGATCTGCGACTGAACATAGATAATACTTTTAATACGCTTCGAAACCAAGCAGTCCTTGACATGCTCCTTCGACATCCGCGATCTGGAACAAAAAGTGAGCCGACGCGCGCAAGGTCACCCGATCTTAACGCCTACCTCCTTTGGGGCACTACTGGAAAGGACCAGAGGATGTTCATGTCCGACAAGGACCTCGTCCTGGCAAAGAACATCAGAATCTTGCTACGCAAACTGGGGGCAGAACAAACTTCGATTCGCACTCCAAGATTATGGAAATGCTTTGGGAAATTGGGCGTCGGCGGCACATATACGCCTGCATAGAGGTAAGTGAAAAAAGGGTCGGGTACTTTCAATTATCATAACGTACCGGGTTCAATAGTGATCACATTGCCAGCCTTCAACCTGAGTGAGGGAATGATAAGGACACTTCGTGGGTCGCAAATCGTGGGAATAGTCAGAGAGCTGAAACGCACGGTGAATTACGGTCAAAATATGTCGATTCATGCAAGTCTGTTTGACGTTTCGTGAGTGAGAAACGCTTCGGAGTCTAGTTTAGGTAGTACTGACCTATTCCGATGGGATGGCTAAGATAGTGAGGGTAGAGCACACGCTCCAGGTCGCCTTCAAGTCCAAGTCGGAAGCCGATTTGATTGAGCTCCTGCTTGAGAAGTGTGACAGACATGCGATGAAGTTCCTGCATGCTGATTCCTGCGGCTTCGGAGCATAGGTTTATGAGCTGTTTTTGAACTGACAGAACGGCGGAGTAAAGGTCGCGTTGGGCTGAAGTGAACACCCCAGAGGCGGGAAATGTTCGTGTTATGTCGGAGGCGTAACCACTGAAAAAATGAGCTACATACGACACAGAAGGGAACATGTGCCGACTTACTTGTATTCGCAGCCAGCATCAATCAGAACGAGATCATTTTGTGCCAGCAAATGGTTGTTCGAGGTGTAATGTATGATCAGTGCATTTCCGCCAGAAGCAACTACAGGGACGTAGGCAGGTCGCTGAGCCCCATTCAAAGCACAAATATACTCGAAATGAGCGGCAAGTGCGCTTTCTGACTGTCTAGACGACGCAAAGCGCATAGTCTTTGCATGAGCCCGTCCGCTGATGGTCGCAGCCTGGTGCATTAAACTTTGCTCTGCCTCGCTCTTCACAGCTCTCAGCTTAGCAACTTCTGGAGCCAGTGCTTGTCGCCTTGAGCTTGGGATGGCTTCAATGACGGAGTCCTTCTCGCCACGTATGGAGGTTGTAAGGTATTTGAGAATGGACTTGGTAGTCGAGGTTCGACGCGGTGACTCTCCTGGAACGTCTACATAGACGTTGGAGTAAAGGCTGAGGATCGATTTGAGCTGGCCTGAAAACGACGAGATTGGCACAGCGTTATCTGCACCAAAAGAGGTCTCTATATCTGAAAATCCTGTGCTGTGCTTGTTGAGAAATTTAGTCTGGGCATATTCAGGATGATACTCACTTTGCACCATCCCACTTTTCCTTTTCCGAATCCTTCCCCGATGAAAACAGTGTCATTCTATACCCTTTGGAGCTCGAAGTTTTCTCTAGTGGAACGGGTTATATCGTACGAGGCCTAATTAAATAACCTGTACGCACCAAGTACCACTGCTGAATTGGGTTCTTCAAAGCCCGTCAAATACCAAAAGTCAGAAGCTTGGCGATATTTGTAACTTGAATGTGATTAGCATATTGTGCATGAAGTCTTAAGTGCATCCTACAATATGTCTGGATAAAAACGTTAGTTCGGGAAAGTTGATTACATTGACTACACACTCACTCTTGCTCATGTACTTGATTGGTGCGGCCACCGAAACGACAACACTGTTATCCGGAAGGCTTTCCATAAGCCTTTTCCTCCGCTCTTCATACTCCTCTGCTGTTATTCCTGGAGTTATATCCTTTCTAGTAACTAATAAATCATCAGCATCCTATTTCAAACTAAAAATGCAACGATTAAAACCTACATAAATGGGGGTGTGACGCCTGAAGCGGTTGGCCATATCCGGATGGTTTCGTCACCAAATTGCGTGAAGAAAGGCCGCCAGTGACCCGCAGTCGTCTCAACGTCCCATTACCGAAAGATTGCATGCATATAACAGCCTTTCAAAAGGTTGTTGTCATTAGCAGTTCAACTTGCAAATCGCGACTGGCACTAAAGTGCCGTGTCATAACCCTAACCTTGTTTTAGGGTCTCAAAATCACATGTGTTGCCGTTGCTTGGTCCGTGCGTTCTCCCCAATAATAGAGCCCAATTATGTCCAATGGCTCCCTTATTCTGTTCTTAACTCTCATGTATGGCTTACCACTGGGATTGGTATAGCAGACAGTCTATTGACATCGCCCGAGTGGCGACTGGGATAGGCTTTCATGTCGCCAAAGTCGGCACACGAACTGGAGTACGCATTTCGCAAACCTTTGGGGATAAATCTGACATCAGTTTCCAGTTTTCGATAGCGAGAGGGATCTGCACGACGGCAGCGACGGCGACTTCTATCGCTGTGGACTATACACTATTTCGTGGAACGACAGTGACAAGCGCCACATTGCCCACAGCAGTTTCGGCAGTTCTGTCGATTGCAGAACAGATTACGCTTGCCCCAATTCACCTCGGTGAATACATAACCAATACCTCTCTGTTGGCTGCACACAGTTCTATCAATGTTCTGTCGTGCTTCTTCCCCGGAAGTAGCGAGGCATCATTCTCGTTAGCCTCGTTTATCGACCTCGTACGACGCGAGTGGAACCCTCCAAACCAGTCCAACCTGCCCAAGGCTCAGTATGGGATCACACAAGTTGCGCGAGCAATCGTAGGCTGGGTGGCACTGCAAGGGGCCACACAAGAATGGCAGGAAAAACGGTGGTTCAAGTATCTCAAAGAAGTAGACGTCAAGGACGCCCCAAAGTCTTCCGACCACCACTCGTCTCGACATTCCCGTATTCGGGTCACCTCAGATATCATATTCCCTGGCCAGAATGGCCACCAGATCATCACTGCGTCCATTGGTGACGTACCAACCCAGGCAGAGAAAATCCAGCTACGGAGAACGCGTTCACGACAGTACGTTCGCATGCCTTCCATGACCAGTCTCCATGAGGTCGTGCAAGTAGAAGATTCGGTCCCGATTTCAGAACTCAAGGTTACTTTGCGTCGATTCTCCAAGATGGTATTGGCAGGCTACGGCGGAGCAAGTCTTCTCTTCTTCGGAGTGTCACCGCACGCGCAACCAGCCCCGTCCACTATACAGCAGGAGAAGTCGGAAGAAGAAGCTACACTTGCAAGTGCCATCGATGCCTCTGAGGCAGAAGCAGCAGGCGAATTCCCACAACTTGACAAATCAGCCAAAGAAACACTGTTCCACCAATACTCTTGGTGGGACGTTCTTCTCGGCCGACACGATCAAGAAATCTTCGAAAGTTCCTTGGCCAATCCAGAGGAACAGTCGACTAGAAAGCGGCTCAACGACCTCAAAGACAAGATGAAATCGCGTGCAGTTATTGGTGACGAACACCTCATGCCCCGGTTCTGGGTCCTCACTGACTACCGTCGCGAGCAAATTGTGCTTGTCATCCGAGGAACCATGTCGCTCAATGAAATCGCTGCCGATCTTACATGCGAGTCCGAGCCTTTCCAGCCAGCCGAATCGCCAGTTGAATCTGACGAACAGCATCTGCCTGGAAAGCTTGCCTTCCCTACCATGACAAGCAGCAAATCACCCGAAGAGAAGCCAAAATACTACGTTCACAGTGGCATGCTCCGAATGGCCAAAGCTATGGGCGGAATTGGCAAACCGGTTCAGCTCGCTGTCATGGAAGCACTCCACGCCCACCCTGATTTCGGTGAGCAGCCTTGTTGTGGGTATATACGCGTTCTGACGCTCTCTAGAACTGGTTCTATGCGGTCACAGTCTCGGGGCAGGCGTTGCAGCTCTCCTCGGAATGGTAAGGCCCAACTTCGCTTTCAATGATCCTTCTAACACACCTATCAGATTTGGGCAGACCCTAAGACGTGCTTGACAGTCCCTTCAAGTGGGCTAGCAGTTGGTCGGCGTGTGACAGTCTACTGTTTTGCACCTCCGTAAGCCTCATGCTACCCTCATTGACTCGGCATCTCACATCCTACCCAGGGCACTCACAGACCTTAACCTTTCCCGGATTGCCCGCAAACTCGTCATCTCCTTCGTTTACTCGCATGACGTCGTCTCTCGACTCTCTCTCGGGTCCATTCGCGACATCCGCAATGCTAGCATGTGGCTCTGCGAAGCCAACGACTCTCCAGACGGCAAACGGCAAGGCGAGGGGTACGCAGCGCTCACAGCCCGCGCGAGGCAGTGGAAGGCGGGCAAGGGGTCGCCATCCGACCCCGAATGGTTTATTTCCATGCGCAAGACGCTCGAGGCGAGCATGCAGGATGTCGAAATGTACCCCCCTGGCCGGGTTCTCTGGGGCATACGTGACAGCGAGCTGCACCATACCCACCGACGATTCCCTGACCATCCAGATAAACTGCGGTTGTTCGACGTGCTCGCTGTGGAGGGCGTGTTTTCGCAAATTGTGTTTGCGAAGAACATGTTGACGTGCGTACTGTTTTGCCTTTTCCTCCTTCCTGTACTGTCGACTGAAAAGCTTTTTTTGAAACAGGGCGCATATGCCTCACCAATACGACAAGGCCTTGCACGAACTACTTTAATTCCTAGGATTGTAATATAGTATATCCCGAAATAATAGATTCAATAACAAACTATGCTAAACCTGCTCCGATACCAGCTTCTTGATCATAATGAATGCATTAAGTAGGCAACAATAGGCTTACATAGATCACATCGCTTTGCCGGTGGGCTTGTCTGATACTCCCGCACATATATCCCCGCAACTTGAAATCACTTTGGAAGAAAAAGTATACATTAAGTGGAAAACAAGGGGAAAACAAGTAAGAAGATTACAACTACGAACGACTATGACTCCGTCTTCTTCTTCTTCTTTTTCGGTGATTCAGAGGATCCCTCTGCAGCGGCTTTCTCAGCCTTTTTAGCAGCCTTCTTCCTCGCCTTTCTCTCTTCCTCAGTCTCTTCAACGGCCATCTCAGGCTCCATATTGACATCACTCTCTCTCCGCTTCCTCTTCTTCTCTCCTTTCTCCTTCTTCTCTTTCTTAGAGACAGGCTCCTCCTCATCCCCACTCTCCTTAGCCTTTTCGGCCTTCTTCTTTGCCTTCTTTGCCTCCTTCTCCTTCCTCTTCTGCTCCTTGACGTCAAGAGCAGCCTTCACCGCATTCTCCACAGCGGCGTCTCTCTGGGTAGAAACTAAATCCTCACCCATAACAACATCGGCGTTGGCGTTATACGTCTTGCTCTGCCCGCTCATCTCGAACTTCTGTTGCTGCCTACGGTTGGCATTGCCATCGGCCGCACGCCTCACACCACCAAACTCGGCTCCACTCTCCAAAGCCCTCAAACGTGACTCGAGCTTGGTGCGGTTCTCAAGACCGATCGATGCAGCAGCATCCTCAGATTTGCCGTCCGCGTCGGTAAGTGCGTCAACACGGATGGAAAGCGCAGCTTTGGTCGCAACCATACGCGCCATCTACGACGCAAAACCCGTCAGCACAATCCACGCTTCAAAATAAATAGGCAAATTTCTGACCTTTCCCTTCAACTTGGGTGGTGCCTGGCCAATCAGCGACGCATGGTAAATCAACCCATATTTGGGTGTATCATGCTTAGTCTTCAAAGCCCTGAACAACGCCTTCTCCGCTCCCAAGATTTGCACCGTACTCGCAGGGTATTTGGCCAAACTCAACAAGCTTCCTGCGTGGCTGATCAACCGCGCACCAACAAGCTCACCCACCAATGCGGTCAAATTAGGCGCAATGGCACTCATTCGGTTGCGCAAATACTCGGCGAGCTGACTGCGGTACTGCGATATTGAGATAACCTGGTCGCACAGTTGGTGGATGTGCGCAATATCGGAGTCAGAGATTTCGGTTCCCATACTGATTTCGGCGGCCGCTTTGAGAGTGAGCTCGAGGTCTTCCGGGAGGAGGTGCTCAAAGGAGGTCGTGGAGGCGTTGGTTCTGAAACCTAACAGTAGAAAAGACGCTCGTGAGTCACAAGATGCGTGTAAACGCGCGTTAGATCGAGCATACCCATGTGTTTGATGACTTTGGCGTAGGCAACGCTATCGGAAATGATCTTGGCCATCTCAGGGAAATGCCAGCCGTACCATTCCTTCATGCCAAGTCAGTACGGCGACGCACGTGCAAAAACGAGGACAAACCTTGACTCGCATAGCATAGATGTTGATTTCCTTGTCAAGATCGTCGAGGAGGGCGATGGCTTGGACGACCATAGTATCCACCTTGTCAGGCGAGAATTTGAGCTTGAACCTAGTGGGGGATGTTAGAGCGCGTGTTTGTCAAACTAGGGGCGATAATTTCATACCTAGCCAACGAGTGACTGAGACCCAAGCTCATGGTAGCTAAGTCCTTGGGGTCAAGGCCGTCCAAAAGGGCAGCCAATTGCCCGCGAATACCTCGCCAAAGCTCGTTGTTGACGGTCTCTTCCGAGATTTTGATAGAAAGCTTCTTGGATATCGAGCGACCTGTCGTGGATGTCAGACACATATTCCAATAGTCAGATATGATTTATACGTACTGAGTTTGGGGTCAATGGTAACCAATGATTCCTTTCCCTTGCCTTTTTCCAACACCTCCTCTGTCAGGAATTTTTTCAACCCTTTGCCGAGCTTTCCTTCTTGCATGGCAGAGACATCTTCGACAGCTGTTGCCGTGGATGTGAATCGGTGGATAGCCTTGAGCTTCAAACTAGACGAATTTGAACCCAAATCAAAGAGAAGAAAAGAGAGAGACAATTTAGTTCCGCGAACTGCAACAGCGACAAGATAGGTAGAGATACGCACAGTTTGCTGGCCTTCTCTGGTGACTCAAACTCCTTGTATAGGTCCTCGCTTTCCAACTTCGCCTCATTGGAGACCTTGAACAAGCAGTAGCCGAGGGCAGTCTCGTAGAGTACCAACATTGCGGTTGTTCAGTGGTGGAATGCGTAAAACACGTTTTAAAGTAGTGGTGCTGTCTTGTGCCCTTTCTGAATAGACGACTGCTTGTGGGTGAAGCGCCTCGGTAGTCGTATATTACTGGAACGATACTTTTCTAAAAAAACGGAGCCATCGTCGTTCAATACCACCCCAGTTTGTCCGAATTGTTAGACTCACATGTTTCTTGACTGCCCTGGCGACAAAACGGAATCAGACCCTTTCAGATGTTACAGAAAGGTCTACCTGTCGATAACCTAGCACTATCTGGAGCCAGCCTTTGCAGTTAGCTGTTGCCTGCGTTTTAGAGAACGAGGATCGAAAGTTGTGTGCAATCACAAATTTCCTTGAGGGGATTTCCCACGCTAGGCTGCGTGGAAAAAAAACCTGCTTGGTCCCCGTCAGCCTCGTCGGCGCCAGTTATCATGCACAACGCCTGACCTTGCGCTTAGCGCCCTGTACACATTCTGTGTTATCGATGGGAAAGTGCATGCATATATCAGTAACCTGCTTAATCGTGCGACAGGCGTTAAATCGAACGAAATCGGAGGTCTATCGACACAGCCACGGGCGCTTGGGGACCATTACAATTGGGGCAATACAATTCAGTAGGTGAACGGGCATGCTGAGGCATAGTAACAAGGGAATAAACGTGCTAGAGGCATGTAAATGACAACAGCAAAACCTACAGAGCGAATGTTACGTAGGGTTCGAGCCGGCCGCACAGCTCTAGCTTGGTCGCTGGGAATGGTTGTGAAAGCGTTTGATATGAACCTTGACTACGCATTTCATGTGCGAAAAGATTCATGGAACACGAAACCTCGAGCGAAGGACCCGGAGTTCCCCAACCGACGACAGAGAATGACGGACGGCGTTTCAGCAGCCATGGCACCGACCCCCTGCAACAATCCACGGTGCTTAATTCGTTGCCTTTTCCATCGAAATAGAGATTGACCTGTATCATCAGGCGGAACAGCCATGGAAATCAGGGGATCCCTTGAGGTATCCTCTACCAAGTGATGGGGACCCTTGGGAGAAGACCTTGAGCATTGTCGATGACTATGACGAACGGATGTGTTCTGCATGGAAAGAGGAAATCCAGTCATTATTGATATTTGTACGTTTGCTTTGGTCCATCTACATGGCGCTTATAACTGACGTTTATCTCATAGGCTGGTCTCTTCTCATCTGTCGTCACAGGGTTTACTGTCGAGTCCATCAAATTGCTTCGAGAAGACTCACAAGACCGTTCTGCAGACATCTTAAGTCGAATATCCCTCCAGCTTGAAGCAATCTCCTCCAACCGTTCGTCCATCGAGCCAGCATTGCAGCAATCTGTATTCGTTGCCCCACAAACCGTGGTTGATATCAACATCTTGTGGTCACTTAGCCTCACTGCTAGTCTCGGCACTGTGCTTTTCGGAATTCTCTGCCTACAGTGGCTGAGAGAATACCAAAGGAGGGACCCAACTGTTACTCGCGAAACTGCTCTCGCCGTCCGTCACATGCGTTTCGTCGCCCTACTCAAATGGAAGATCCCCGTTATCATCTCTTTCCTCCCTATCTTACTCCAAATTGGTCTGGTTCTCTTTCTGGTGGGCCTGGCGCAATATCTTTGGCTTATGAACCACAGCGTTGCCTACCCTCTTTTCGCATTCGTAGGCATAATCATCCTCGGTCTTTTGATCACAACCGTTCTGCCGGCGTTCTCCCACTTCTTCCTTATCTCCTCCTCTCGTCAATCATTCGCCCCACTTTGTCCCTTCAAGTCACCTCAATCCCTCATATTCCTCCAGATATTCTACAACACCGCTGCACTCATAAATCGCTCGCTTGTCTTCGTCACCCAACTCCCCCGCTACACTCCAATCCGCTCATTTTGGTTGCATACAATCCAGGACCTTTCATTCCACGTAACCAGCTGGAGCGACCTCGATAACTGGTGGCAATATCGCAGCTATGAGGACCACATCAATGCACTTGTCTGGATTGTCAAAACCTATGGCCCACGATCTCAAGGAATTATCGAGGACCTCGTCTACCGCTGTATATCTCAGAGTAGCCTTTCTCACAAGCACAAAGCTTACCGTCTCCTTGACCCACTTCAGAGGTTGAAATCATCCGATTTCTCCTCACCAAGTTTGAACATTTACATCGGGAAGCCGGTATTGTACGATGCCCTGGACCTTGGTCTGATATTCCACCTCGGGAAATTCAAGAATCACTATCGGGACCTGTATTTCATACACCATTGTGAACTCGCCATTCGATTCCTGGTTTCTATACAAGAAGATCCTCGATCCTTGGTCCAAGTATTGAAAGTCATGCAACTGGACGGCGACAAAGCTTGGCCTTACAAGCTCCTGCCATTCATCCACCAATGGTACCCCCACCTCCACAAGCGTTTATCCGAGGACCATATTCATGATGGTGCGGTTTGTTCGAACACGGTTTTCTATGTAGTCAACTGATCAATCTTTTATATGCAGGCCAACGTCTACAAGCCCAGTTCCTTGCTGCCGCAACTGCGCTTGTCGAGCAACTTTCCTCCTCCTCCCACTTCCCAGAAGAGCTTAGACTTGGCATCCTCGAAGTACTTCAAGAACTGATAACGGTCATCCTCGGCAATATCATCCTCTTCACCAAGCCCAAACTTTCTCCTCCGCCTGGTCCTGAACCACCCCTACCGTCCGCCACATCAACCGGTGACCAAAGCCAATCTCACAATAACCAAGTCCTTTCCAACGGGGATTCTTCTTCCACACCCTCCGACGCAGCGGCAATCGCCCTTCTCAATCTCGGCTTCAATACCCTCCATTCAAACGTGCACACCCTCCACCACCTGGGCAGCCGCCGTAGCAGCATGCCCTTCCACGTCGTAATCCATGCCTGGATCAGCAAAGAAAACACCGACCGCTTCCAAGCAAGCAAGCACCTCCTACCCCAGTCGCACGCGTTCTTGCAGTACCTGGACCTCGTCTGGGATGAATTGGGAAGTCACCTCAGCCCGAATATGCAGAAAGAGTTCGTGCAAGCGTGCGGAATCGAGGATTGGTTATGGGATAGGCAGAGGTCGGCGGATGGGCTGGGTCAGACAGCACTTCATGGCAATGAAGCTTCTGGAGGTGATGGTTAAGATAGCGATTGGGGCTCTCTAAAGCTTAACTGCTTCGAGTGGAAGGGTAAAACAACAGATGTACATCGAGTGGTTCCCAAGTTTGGACTCTTACCAAAGACAGATTGTAAAATTATTGTATCATTATATACACGTTCAAATGTGACCTGTTGTGGGGTTTATACTCGTACTACGTACGGGCCCTTTCACCAAACCATCGAGACAGGGGGGCGGCACTTCGTCATCTTCTCCACGGGGTAACGAGAGTTGATAGGTTGGTACCACTGTGGTACCGATACGTTCAACACTCTACGTCGTTCATTTAACGAGTTCGAAAAACTCCGCGAACGCTCTGGGATCTGTTTCGAGCAAACGTTCATATTCTGCCTGTTGAATAATAACGTCAATGGGCCTTTCGATGATACCAAAAGAAAAGGGGGAAAAGCGTTACCTTCATGGAGGGACAAGCATCGGAGAGCTTTAAGCATGACGTTTGTAACAACCCTTTCAATTCCAAAAGGTCGTTCCTGGTGTCTCCGTCCAAAGACCCACCTGTATTCTGGGTAGAAGGCACACTATCCCCATCATCCTGGTCTTCGTCATCAGAATCGGGCTCCCTTGGGGTTTTTGTGCTGTTCAAAACGAACCCATTCGATCGGTCAACAAGCATCGACACCCAACACCGTACCAGCCCGTCGAGGATGTTCAGCCGCCAACCGCTAATTCGCGGTGCGCAAACATCGATGAGCGGAATGAGGACTTTCAAAGACGATATCTGCAGCTGCAGCTGGGGAGGGTCGATTGAGGGTATTCCTGGGATGAGCGGAGTAGCCGAGGGCAAAACGAGCGGTTGGACTATTTGCGGGATCAACATCTGATAAAGTCGTTAGATGAGTCCTAAGCACGTCAGTTCAACAGGAACAGGGATTCTTACCCGTAAGAACCGGACACAACCAACGTCCAGCACCCTCACGAGGTCAGGAAGAGCGCACAACGTCGCTTGTACGATCTCCGGTTTGTCAAATGCGTATGTCCAGATGCCCGTGATGATCCCCTCCCCGAGTAATGTACACAGTTGGTCAAAGCGTTCATGAGATCCTTCTTGAGTCGTAAGAACTATCAAGGTGATAGATTGCTTGATAGCAAGCCTCAGGACTGGAGGACCATGAGGTAATTCTTGGTGGGCGAGTGCCTTATTGAATGACTGTGTGTTTTATTCTTTCGGGTCAGAGAGCACAAGAAAGGTATGCTTAACACTTACAGATCGAAGTAGACCGTCGATACCTGTTTTCCACAACAGACTGGGAGGAACGCGTTTGAGCATCGCGTCTGCGATAATAAGGCCCCATAGCTTGTATGGGGCCTGATAGTCGTCGAGGTAGGTCATAAGTGGAGGTATGACAAGATGCCATACACCCTCGTACGTAGATTCCTAGCCATTAAGCTCAACATCCATGGAAGTTGCCCTTTAGAATCGGAATCTCACCTGTAGGTTGGACACACAGCAATAAAGAATGGCCCCGAGGCCTACCCATGTTTTCCACCGTTGACCTTCGCTTTCGTAGAAATCCTGCGTAACGGAAGAAAATCCGCCCTGTTGAGGTGGTCGGAGGATCTGAGATGGTTGAAGGCTTTTCCCTGTCTGCGAATTTATGCTTGGATGCGGATTTGACGAGAGGAAGGCTGGTTTAATCGCGTCAGAGAGTATTTGCTTCAATACCAGCTGGTCTTGCGTATTCAAGATCGCAATAATGTCTGGACAGACATCGTTAGTTTCAAATAGTGTCAAAATGATAGCCACCTACCGTGAGCGATAGTTTGCGATTCTGTGAGTATCCAAGAGCATTCGCGGTGTAGTACTTTGCGTTCCTCCTCAAACACGCATCCTTTTGCCTGAAGATCCAAGCTTTCCAAGCTCCAAGCGAAGGGTGCTGTAGCAAGAATTATATCTGCCCGATCTACTACCCGTAGACTTTCTCCACTATCAACAGCGTTCCCCTTTACAATCCTTTTGAGTTGCTGGAGATTCTCGATCGCGGCTATCTTCCATCGTTCTAGTCGTTGGCGTTGTTCCAACTCAATTTCATCATACCGAAGAAACTCTACAGGGATCTTTAAAGATTCCAACAGAGAAGAAAGTTGTGGTCGAGCTGGAACTGACATTTTTGCCCTCACGGTGTGCCCGGTTGTGTCAGAGTTTTTACAGATCCTCCTCAAGTAGTCTGAAGAGTCTGAAGACCGAGGCCATCATATTTCTGTGTTCACTTGAAAGCTTGAAATTGGACGCGTAAGGCCTGAGCGTGACTGTGACAGATCGCGATCACGTGGAGTGACAGGCGTGGTGACATGGCATAATTAAGACTTCGCAGTGGATTGACCGCCAAAAATTTCTTCCTTTTGTCCACAATACCCCCTTGATACCTTGGACTCTGCATTATAATGGTTAGAAAAACACGCTCATCAGCTCGCAGAGCTACTTCCCCGGATTCTTCCCCGGCGACGCCGACAACAAATGCTTCCCCAGTCTTCAGTGCAAGAAACTCGATAAAGGAAGAAACCCCCGCAACATCAGACCAAGAAGACGTACAAGTAGTCAAGAGAAAATTACCGATGCGGGTGACTAGTATCACGAAGCGTCCCGCTGAAAGTGACAGCGAGGCAGAGGGCGATAGCGAAAGCTCAAGAGCGCCCAAGCGGAGGGCATCCAGCAACCGGGCCTATGTTGAGATTACAAACAACGGCAGTAACAAAGGATCGAAGGTAAATCTGTTCCCTTACAGCATATGCCCGTAGCTAACAATGGGGGTTTAGCGCCGACCAGCCGCGAGGGCAGTAGCAAAGGGCAAAGGGAAGGCCAGGGCTCAAACCCCCGAAGACTCGTTTGAAGAGCAGGATGATGTCGATGGGATTTCCGAGTCAAGCGATAGTGGTTCTGAATTCGAGGCCCTAGTATCTGAAGATGAAGTCGATGATACCGAAGCCGAAGAAGAGGCGGAAGAAATCATGTTGGATGCAGCTGTTCGCGATTCATTGTCAACCGCTAGCCCTAGAAACGGCGAGTCATCTGCTGCCTCGCGCAGGCGGGCTCCGGATTCCCGTGCCGCCATGATTGCAGCTGCGACTGAGCGCCGTCTCGCGCAACAAAGAAACCCTACAATTATGGATGTGCCCGACTCTGGGAGTGACAGCGCGGCTGGTGATTCAGATGGTTCAGAATCTGATGCTCCGCTTAAAGGCAAAGCAAAAGCAAAGGCGAAACAAGGACCGACCTGGGGCGCTACTGCAACAAGCGTCAAGGCCGCAATGACAATGGCAGATTTGAAGCGAAGGCGGAGGGAAGAAAACAAAACTAGGCTCTCTACTAAACGCTTGCTCAGGAAGAAGTGCAGTGAACTCGCTTCAAAGCTTGGACGAAGTTTGACTCACGTACGCCCTGAGCATTCACAACTTTTTGCATTAGAACTTACATTGTGGTATAGTCAGAGAAAAACGGCGTCGCGTTGCAAGAGCAGCACCCTGAGTTGGAACATGCTTGGGGCGATCTCGACAATCCTACGCCACCAGCAGTTCCCAAGCAAGTTCCACAACCTGACAATCTCAAGGTCACATTGCTACCATTTCAACAGGAGAGTTTGCACTGGATGCGTAACCAAGAGAAGACTACTTGGAAGGGCGGAATCCTTGCCGTATGTTTCCCGACGATTTCGGAAATTGGTAAAGCTGCTGATTATGATCTGTCTGCGCACAGGATGAGATGGGTATGGGCAAAACCATCCAGATTATCTCGCTGCTCGTTTCCTCGAGGCAGAAGCCAAACCTTGTAGTTGCGTGAGTGTTCGTCCGTTGCAGTGTTGCGGATGGTGTGGCTAACTCGTAACAGTCCTACAGTCGCTGTCATGCAGTGGAAAAACGAAATTGCCGCCCACACTGACGGAATGAAGGTCTTGGTATGGCATGGTTCCTCGCGAGAAACAGATATCAAAGAACTTGTTAAGTTTGACGTGGTATGCATCATTTTATTTCCCGGCCGAGAAGTTATACTTAATAACTCGATGTACTTCAGGTGTTGACCACCTACGCTGTACTTGAAAGCTGCTTCAGAAAGCAGCAGAGTGGATTCAAGCGCAAAGGTCTGATCGTCAAAGAGAAATCACCTTTACACAACGTTTCATGGAAGAGGATTGTCGTATGTTTCTGCTTGTCACCGCACGTGTATCCCTTCATGTGCTGAAAACATTTATTTAGCTCGACGAAGCGCATAATATCAAGGAGCGCTCCACCAATACTGCCAAAGCCGCGTTCGAACTGAAGAGTGACTTCAAGTGGTGTCTGTCCGGTACTCCACTACAGAACAGAGTCGGAGAACTCTATAGCGTCATTCGCTTCCTTGGCGGGGATCCGTTTGCATACTATTTCTGTGAGTTTGTGATTTATGTTCGCGTTCCTGTCACACTGAACGTGGGTGTTCTCCAGGCAAGATTTGTGATTGCAAATCTCTTCATTGGAAGTTCTCCGACAGGCGGGCCTGTGATGATTGTGGGCATACGCCAATGCAACATGTACGTCTTCGATGTGACGGTTCTCACTTCTGTTTGCTGACCAGTGGTGATGGTAGACTTGCTTCTGGAATAATGAGATCCTATCGCCTATCCAGAAGGCGGGCATGAGTGGAGCAGGCTTGCTCGGTTTCAAGAAGCTTAGGATATTGCTCGACCAGATGATGTTGCGTCGCACCAAGGTTTGTGATTCGGTTTGCTATTTTTTGCTGCGTGGGCTCATCATCCCTTAGTTGGAACGAGCAGATGATCTTGGATTGCCGCCTCGGACTATCATCGTTCGCAGAGACTATTTCAGTCCTGAGGAGAAGGAACTATATGTGTCGCTCTTTTCCGACGCCAAACGTCAATTCAACACTTATTTGGACCACGGCACTGTTTTGCATAGTACGTTGCCTTCAGCGGGATTTTATTTCGGATGCTGATCAACATCTATTCAGACTATTCGAACATCTTCAGTCTGTAAGTCGTCTAACAGTGTTTCGCATCGCCGTGGTTAGGTGTTTAACATTACAAACAGCTTGACACGCATGAGGCAAATGGCTTGCCACCCAGACCTAGTGATCAGGAGCAAAGCGAACGCTGCATCCTTCGTTCCGGATGAGAGTGATTCTATGGTGTGCCGAATATGCAATGAGTTTGCAGAAGACGCTATCCAATCCAAGTGCCGCCATGTTTTCGATCGAGAATGCATTAAACAATACCTCGAAGCTGCCTTGGAGCCTAATGTATGTCTTCCCCACTCCCACTTCCATTTCCGACTAACCATTCTCGTCGGTTTTTAGCCCGACTGCCCTGTTTGCCATCTCCCTCTCACCATCGACCTCGAAGGTCCAGCGCTCGAGATTGAAGCAAACTCGACGATGGTGCGACAGGGTATCCTCGGCCGCCTTGACCTTGACAAATGGCGGTCCTCCTCTAAGATTGAGGCGCTCGTGGAAGAACTGAGCAACCTTCGACTTAAAGACACCACCACGAAGAGCATCGTCTTCAGCCAATTCGTCAATTTCTTGGACCTCATTGCCTATAGGCTGCAGAAGGCTGGGTTCAATGTATGTCGGTTGGAGGGTACGATGTCTCCGCAGGCGAGAGATGCGACCATCAAACATTTTAGTGCGTATTACCTTTGCTGGTGGATATGATTTGAGAATGTGCTGCTGACTGGGTGGGTGTGTAGTGAACAATGTGGATGTGACGGTGTTTTTGGTTAGTTTGAAGGCTGGCGGTGTAGCGTTGAACTTGACGGAAGCGTCGAGAGTTTATTTGATGGACAGTTGGTGGAACCCTGCTGTTGAATTCCGTGCGTCTTTTACCTCTATTGTAACTCTATTGTGCGAGGGTTCTGATTGTTGGTGCTTACAGAGGCTATGGATCGTATACATCGACTTGGACAGCGACGTCCTGTCGAGGCTATCAAACTGGTCATTGAAGACAGTATTGAGAGCCGTATTGTGCAGTTGCAGGAGAAGAAGAGTGCGATGATTGATGCTACCCTTTCTACGGATGATTCGGTGCGTCTGGCTTTTCTTGGTGTTGGGGGTTTTGTTGCTCAATAACTTTTGATACGCAGGCCATGGGTCGTTTAACTCCGGAAGATTTGGGCTTTTTGTTCAGGGTAAGCATCTGCTGTTGTGTGGTAGGATCTGTTGCTGATGCGGTGATAATTATCTAGCTGTGATTGGACTCACCTTGGGGATGCCCGAAGTTCAAACCACGTTGTGCTACCCCGGCTCGCATGTTTTGTAGAATTACATACTCTTTCGTTTTGGACTGGACTGTTAACCTAGAGCCCCTCTATTTTCGTGTCTCATTTTAGTATATATTTGAAGAATACACGAACTCTATTCAGAGTTTCTTGGGATGTTTACAGATCCTTGATAGGTGTCGGGCTCGGTCCTGTTGAATACATACCCTGCCTAACTTTCTGGGCCTCCTTGGAGCTTTCTGGCCAGGATTGCGCCTAGCCTTGAAAGACGAGTAGTTTGGGGTGATGTAACGCAACCTGGCGCTTAACGTAACGCCTCCGTATCGTTTATGGCTGCTACTGTCCAGAGAACTCAATAATGAAGAAACCGTTGGGCGGCGCGCTAAATGGCGTCCGAGTCCATTGTCCGACGCAAGTTGAAATGAAAGGGGAATAAACGACCGTTGATGGTCTGTCGGGGCCTCTCGTAATGTTTACAGTCCAGCCCCAGGTTCCACGATTTGATTATTGGTTATCTTATCTGGTTGTACCTTAAGCCTTTGGCCCTGGATATACAGTCGACACCGTCTTAAACCATACCGGTGCTAACCCATAAACCGGGAAATCCCATACATTTTGAGATCCCCCACCCTCGTTCCCACCCAAATCCACAAAAAATCCCATAAACCCTTGAAACCCCATAACCCATACCCTGGAGA